>JAJONQ010015761.1:0-43833 GCA_036250385.1 Solanum microdontum
TGGGTTCTTTCATCAAACGTTTTCAAATGGTTTCTAATGACAAATTATGATTGTATTGGTGTTTAATTGATGATTTATGATGAAAATACTCTATGAACCCATGATTTCCTCTCAATTTCTAAATTATGCCTAAATTGATTTAGATTGTTGAATTGTATCATTATACATGCCTTCATTGTAGTAAATTGTTCGTCCGTTGGTGACTTTTGATCATGGCCTTGAAAGGGAAAGTTATGACCTAATTTAAATGTTGAAGTAGAATTGTGCTTGAGCTATTGATCCACTTGAAAGGTGGAGGTGTTTACTTACTATGTATAATGTGAAGGATATTCACGTGATTTCAATGATAGAATGATGATCTTGTATAGAATGTAAATGTGTTTTGATTGAAAGCATATTCTCACTTAACACTCATGAATGTTGATGGTGGAATGTGAAGGGTTCTTAATGTAATGTTGTATATCATGAATTGGTAGGCTTGTGCATCATTTTCCTATATTGATGAATGTGATCATGAATGAAGTATCTTGAATTGGTAGGCTTATGTGCCCTCTTCTTGACAAATGAAAGCTATGTAGAATGTGATCTCTTGAATTGGTAGGCTCAGGCATCCTTTTCTTAAATGAATGAATGTCTAAAATTGGTAGACCTAATGTTGGTAGCCTTTTCATTAATGAATGAATATCTAGAATTGGTAGACCAAATATTGGTAGCCTTTCTAGAAATGACTATTGAAGTATTCTAGGCTAAACTTTGGATTGGTAGACCTAATGTTGGTGGCCTTTCATAAGGAGTCTAGGTGCTAATTTGATGTTAAACCTTGAAGCGGTAGACCTAATGGTGGTGGCTCTTACTAGAAAAGTCAATGAGCTATCCTTAATGTGCCTTGAAACGGTAGGCCTTTTGGTGGTGGCCCTTTCTTGGGAAAAGTACTTTGGGTCGGTAGGCCTAATATCGTTGGCCCTCTCAAGTACAACAATATAAAGTTAATGAAACTACTCTATGGGAATAAAGGCTAAGCACCGAGAAGATATGGTTAGATGGAGGTTCTCCCAATGTTAGGCCGGATCTCAATGAACGTCTTTCATATCCCATAACTATGTGCCCACATATGTCCTAGCTAATTGGACCCACCTAAGCTAGATGAACCGGTCTTCCTTCGGCAAGGAGACCACCACCTTATAGAGTGGGGTTTCATGACACCGGATTTCATGTCTAGCTAACATGGTCTATGTCAGCTAAACGCTTATTCCCATCATGTGAGATGTGCACTGTAGTTACTTGATAGGTACTACAAAGTATAGGTAGTAGTATGGGATGCTATCTACACATTGCACGAGTAGGCTTCGAAAGGTCTATAGTGAGTTCTCTAAGTCTTAATGACTAAATGTATTAAAGTCCTCTAAATGCATGAATGTGTCCTAAATGAACCTAATGAAGAATGTTGGCTTAAATGCTTAAATGTGAAGATGCATGCTATACTTGGATTGTATTATGAGCACTTCCTTGTCATGACTTACTGTATATAAATGTGTTTTGCTTATGGTGACTTCAAAGGAGTACTTAGTGTGAGTAGTAGTATGGGATGCTACTTGCACATTGCACAAGTATGACTTAGAGTTGTCTTAGGTGATGGTCCTTATGTCATGATAGAACTATTGTAATGTTTATCTCTTGGTGTGAGTATTGTTGAAGATGGAAAGGTTAAATGGTAAGTTCACTTTTGGTGACCTTAATGTGGTGCCTTAGTGTGGATGGTGGTATGGGACTCTATCCATACATTTCACAAGGTATAGTATGAGTGTTACTTGAGGCGAAGATTTAAAGTGAAGGTAATGGTTTATATGATGATTATGTTCAAATGTGGTGAAAATATGACTTGAATGTTGGTTGTGACTTATATTATGCCTATTTTATCTGTGTTCATGAAGTTTTAATAAAATGGCATAAAAGCATGACTTTAAAATCAAATGTCCTTTTTAAGCATGTTTTTGCATGGCTATCATACTTAGTACTTAATTGTGCTAACCCATACTTCTTCTTTGTTTTACTACAAGTGTAGGTTCCGGCAAGTGAGTTGCTTACCCCTAGTTGAAGCTTGGATTAGAGATTCTTCCAACACTTGGTATGTCCTCATGGATTCGAGGACAAGGACTCTTATGTTTCATTTCTTCATGTAATAGACATTTAGTAGTTTTCGATTGCAAAGGGTCGTGTCCCTACTTATGTTTTGAGATTGTGTCTAAGATGGCCATGTGAGAGTTAGACTTCCGCTGTGTCTTTTGAAATATTTTAATGAGTATTTTGAATGTTTTGAATCGTATGGTTTTAAATAAAAAGTTTTAATTCCATACTATTTTTAGTATCTATGCAATGAATGAGCTATGAGGCTTGTATAAGACCCATTCGGGGTCGAGTACGCCGTGTCGCATCTAGGGGCTTGCCTTGGGTCGTGACAAAACATGAGAAAACTTAATATGGGGAATCCCCAATACTGATCTAAATATAAATAATATGATAAAGTTTAGTGATATTGAACAATCACTCAAATACTAAAGCTGAATCTAATACTATATCTGAAAAAGCCTCTACTGACTAGAGTTGTTGGGACATGCCTCCAGTTAACTCTAGCAAGACTGAAACTGAAATAAAAGACTAGAAAAGGAAAACATATCTATTGTCCTCGAAGTATGAGGACTCATGATTAATAACATTTAGAAGACACTTCATCCAATACTAAGAGTCAACGATCGTTAGTTAGTAATATAACCCAACTAAGTGAGTTGGGGTCGAATCCCACAGGGAGTAGTACGTATTTGAGAATCAATAGAAAATCATTAATATGCTCAAGTCAATCATAGGTAAAAACATTTAGGAATAAAAGCATGGTTCAAGTTTGGGGTGACACAAGTGTCAAATAACAGGGGGGTTTTGGTTTCAACTATCAGCTACAACAGCAAATAACACGAAAATAAGAAGTATAGAGACGGGTTCTTGGGATGTGATTGGCAAAGGTAGACAAATGGGTTATTGCAACTAATAGTAAATAGCTGTAAATTAGTGAATAAGCTAGACTTTAGTGGGGATAAACTTTCTCTTGAACAATTTACCCTGAATTAAATTTGTTTCTCTCAAACACCAATAAGCAGCAATTAAGAACATCCTACACTTTAGAACATTCACTCTCTCGAGCTGAATGTGTGGAAAAAAGTTTAGGATTCACTCTCTCGAGCTAAACCCATGACAACCCAATACCCACAAATCATCGAATCAAAAATCTTGGTTTTAAAACCTCTCTCTCGAGCAAGCCAAAAACAGGAAGGTAGAGTTGTATTTGCAACTACAGCCCTCGGGATTAAGCCACAATTACTTAATAAAATCACTTTTAAACAGCATTTAAACTATCAATTAACAATACCCAGCAGCTAAATCAACCCATAATCACATAATCACACCCCAAGAATTGGGTTTTAACTACACATCATAAAAAAATAAAAATTGTTACCAAATTGTGTTTCCATCAACTGGGTAAGATTAATTTCGTCTTTACAATGGTCAATGTTAAAGAATCTCAAAGACCCACTTCCAATTTCTCAAAAATGGAAATCTTCAAAGCTAAGGAAATATTGTCTCAATACTCTCAGTTCTAAGCCCTAAACTTCAAAACTGATAATTATGATTTTACGAAGGTAGATAGATACTAAACTAAATATTCAAAAATGTATTTATAGTCGCCAAAAATGTGCTGCGAAGGACCATTCAGCACAATAAGTCGGGATCGCCGATCCACTCGGCAATCCTCCCTTTGGTTAATTCCATCGCCTTTTTGCTTTGGCCTTCAGCATCTTCAAGTTTTGTAACCTTGGGTGATATAGCACTGTATCGTAGAACCGTTCGATGGCTCGCTGACTGCTCTTTTCTATCGCCGACTTGATTTTCTCCTTCATGGATTGGCACACTTGAACTTTAGGCGAGATAATGGCCATTCGGTGAATCGCCCAATGGGTTAGGCGATCATCAGGCCTTATTTTCTTCGTTCTTTCAGCTGCCTTGTTCCTTTTTGCTCATTAGTGTCCATGCTTTGTTCCTCAATCCAAATACCTGAAAATCAAGGATTTACATCAGTTATTGGCACAAAATATGCATTTGAGGAAACTAAATCTATTAAAATAAAGCCCTAAATGAGTCCAAATGGTGGACTCATCAACACCCCCAACTTAAACTTTTGTTTCTTCTCAAGTAAAACTCAAGTTCAGCAGTTCAAAAAGGATGTCTCAAACAATGCTCCACAAGACTCAATCATGAATGCACACAAAAAGACTCAACTTACTCATGCAAGGATCAATTGTGCACTCAAAGATTCAAGTTGTGACTCACTAATATCAAAGATTCTCAAGTGCACAATATTTGCTTCAAATGCAAGTTCAAGCTCAACAAAGGTACTCAAATGCCCTCACACAAAGAATGATTCCATATTCACACACAATGGTTCAACAATTTAAAGCTCCGGAATTAAATGCAACACTCACACTCACAAAGATGAACACAATGCATGATTTCACCCATATGTTTGCCCTTATTTTCCAATCAACATTTGTTTCAGCTCACTCAAGATTAAAAAGGTCTTTTCAAGGCTTGTAATGGGGCTGAGTGTAAAGGTATGGTCAATTAGGCTCCATGGCTGTAATCCTCATTAAATGTGGTATGAACACAATTTTGTTTCCTTTTCTTCATCATTTTCATTTGTGCTCACAAGTCACTTCGTTATTCACTTTCCATGGACTGTTGGAAACCCCACTTCTTTTGCATTTTCACAAATTTATTCCACAACTTTTTCTTTTTCATTCTTTTCTTCTTTTTCTCTCCCTTTTTTTTACATGGAGGGGGTCCATTTTTCTCGAAAGCATGGGTCAAAGGGGACTTTCTTGCACTTCTTGATTTACCTTATCTTTTCACCACACCCCAAACTTAGACTTTTGGCCTAAGTTGGCTATTCAAACAAACCACAAATCATGAGGGTTATGGGTAGTGGATAAAGAAAGGTCACAATTTCATCAAGTTTCTTCCAAGAAAAGGTCAAGGCTCAAATGGTGTTCAAGCAAGGTTCATACACTCACAAGGTAGGCCACAAAAGAGGTATAATGTCAAATTATTTCACACTCTTCAAAGTTGCCTAAGATCATCTCAAGAGCTTGCATCACTTAGTTAACCAGACAAACGGGGCAAATAGTAGGTGTCATCATACATGGTTCACGGTAAGCTCATCACACAAGGCATTGACACCAATTTCAAACAAGACTCCACACTTTCACTAGTGAGCAATGTTCATCACAAGAGACTTAATTTGATACTTGGCTAGTCACAACGAGATGTAAAAAGTTCACATATTGTCTATGCAACTTTATTTGACCTCGTCCTAGCCGCACATTCGCTTTTGTTTGATTATGAGCATTATTCTAGTCATCGGTATTGATCAAGACCGATACTCAAATTGCAAGAGAACAGCCACATTCAAACACAAACAAGAGGTGGCACAATTTTTTAGAACTGTTCAAAAATCATTTAACATTAAAAACAAGGAGTCACAAGCTCAATCATCCACAAAAATAGTGTAAAACACAATTTATAGCTCAAAAACCCAAATATATACACAACCATAATCACAAAAGGTGGGTCTTATCCCACCACAAATAAAAAACATTTGTCCTCAAATGCAAGCAAAATAATATCCAAAAGTCAAATAAAAGTAAGACAGAGAGGGAGGTAAAGAAGGATCATGTCTAAACAATCGCTCCATCTGTCGGGGCATCAGTGCCCAGTGTAGTGCTCGGGACTTAGGCATCAGTACTCGGAGTCATCTCAGAAGGACCATCTCCACTGGACCCACCCATGGATGTCTCTGTTAGTGATGTCTAGATCACCGACTGCACAATCGTCTATCTCAAGATCCAGCAAATCTCCATTTATGCTCTCCTCCCTTATACTTATGGATATGATGTGTGGTCAGATTTGAAATATTCAGTGATCTGAAGGGGTTGAGTTAGGTAATGGCTCAATGATGCCTTTTGAGGATATTTAAATAATCAGGTTGAATAGTGGTTTGATGGACTTCATAAATGTGTTATATTTATTTGGTTAGTTACCCTATCATAGGGAACAGTAATCGTGTGGTACATACAAAATTTGGAGTGGTTTGACAATTGAAAGTTGACTAATTAAAAAGATGGCTAGATAATGAATGTTGTAACTATGGAAAATATAGTCAGTAAAGTTGTCATAACATGTATGGGTTTCTTAGCGAATAATGAGAATGATGTCGGTCCAATTGAAGTCAGAATCTATACTACGGTTTTATATATTAAGTATATATCAAAGAAGGTCATGATAGGATTACAATAATGGTACAAATTCTTACTTGGTCAAATTTATGAAGTGTGTTACTTTTTCTATCGACAAGGTCTACGAAGGAATGCATATCGCTTTGAATGAGAGACCAAACGAATTTGGTAGTGTATTGTAGTTACTTAATGGGCAGAAATGTGTGTGCTATTTTAGTACAATCTTCTCAAGGGATTGTATGGCAAAGACTAACTGAACATAATGGTAATAAGAGTTCGTGAGGGATTGTGATTAGGATGCACCTATATGATAAAGATTATGGGTTAAATGGATTTTGTATGGTAATGATGACTTGCGAGTATCTAATGTTGTGGTTTTCTAATATTTGGTAAGTAACATGGTTGTATGAAAAGATTTAGGAGATGTTGGGATACCGCTAGAATAGAATTTAAAAGAGCTAGAGTCGTAATGAAAAAGAATCAAAAAAATTAGTGGGATGTAGTGTAGCCTTCGGAAGCAGGTGCGAGCAAGATTATTTACTCTGATTACAAGGGCTAAGATATATATTTAGAAGGTTGAGAATAGGATCCAGAGATATGTTGTTCAATTCATTTTGCTCTAGTTATAGTAATAGTATCATGGGTCCATCAGATTGGTTAAAATGATTGGGTAAGATTTGAGAAAGAAGTCTATATCTGTTCGATTCGATGTGGTAATAAGTGTTTTTTGTGTTTTCGAGTTTGATAACTAGTACGGTTGAATCACAATTCAGGTTTTGTTTATTGTAAGTGTGGTAGTATGTTTTTTCATGGTATGGATTAGTGATGTAAGAAATGATTGATCATATTGAATATTGGGCATTCGGAAGAACTTGCACATTGTTTGGATCGTAAAGGTCGTTGCTATTGATTGTTAAAGAAACTAAGGAAGTGTTCCACTTAAAGTTATTATTTAGAGTAAGAGATAAAATGTCATGTGCTGTCGGTTAAATAATAAGGTTGGTAGTCAAGTTAGTGAAAGGAATAACAGTCAAGTTTATTGGAGAGTTCAAGGTGTTTGGAATTTACATCATGGTAGTTGAAATATAGTATGTGAAAGTTTGTGTGGACTTGACTGTGAGGGTAATTTAATAGATTTATCTCGATGGGAAAGTACTATTAAATTTGGAATTAGTGTTATCAGCCTTGGGTTAGACCGGTATCTGTCATGGAATGCTTACATGGAAAGAAAGGGAGCCATAGTTCAAAAATTTTGGAGGCGACAATGTGTTTGTTAAGAAGACTTTGATACTAGTGACGATTTGAGAGTAAGATAGATGATCGAAGTGATTATGTTGTTTTTTTATAATGAGAGTGTGGGCTTCAGTGGAATAATGTGAAGAGTAATTGGGATATGAAAAATTGAGTATGCGTCGGATCGTAATGGGACCAGACCGGTGGATTATGGGTAGCAAAACAAATGAATGAGATGGAGTCAACTAAATGAAAATGTTTGATACGGTCACTATGGAAGGAGCATCATGTGTTATTAGAACTTGATTATGTACATTCGTATGTGACCACCTACTTCATTTTGGAAATGGTTTAGAGTATGATTCACTCTCTATGCATGTGTGTGTTTTCACTTCTTTGGGTGAATTTATAGTGGTGGATCGGGTGTACCGATCATATGATTGTCCTCTTAGTAGGGTGACATTCTTGGGAAGACTTGGTCATTTCAATTATGTCATATTTGGTGTTGTTTGGGATAGTTAAAGTATACTGGTGATTCCACACACACAACTTTGCTTATGAAAACTTATAAATTAACTATCACGAATAGTTACGTACAACAATCTTAATATTAGTCTCGTCATCGAGGTCACATTTTGACTATGTGTGATTGAATGTGGGGACCACTGGATCTAGTGTACCGTTCTTAAGGGTTGTCTATAATCACAAGTACTGATCTAGTATTTTCGATAGTATTGTTAGGGGTCTTGTATGCTTGATTGTACCGCTTGTTGGGTGGTTGCTTGATCTTGTTCTTCTTTTGGTTAGATAAATTTGATTCTCCCTTGATGAATATCCGATGTCTAAAGATCAGATTTTTATAACTTAAACTCACGAAAGGATTGTGTTGTGAAAAGGAAATCTTGATAATATATGTGATGGTTTGTGCATTACGAGTGTGTGGTGGTTGGTCCAAGTTCACTTCTAGTTGTATCTGGTATCGATTCAAAATGTTATATTGGTTATGTGAGAAAAGATTTGTCATGATGGTTGTGTTAAGGTGCAGCGGGTTTCTGTTTAGATTGAGTTCATGAGTTAGTATGTGACTTGATAATCACTCTTGATTTATAGATCTACAAATTTTGATTCAAAAGTTCAGTTCTTAGTAGTTGTTCTTGATGCAATGGTCTTAATAGGAGCTCACTCAGAGAGATGAACACTGACTGGTAGGTGATGTTTGTGTAATCAAGACACAACTTCTGATGCAAGTGTTTGTGAATCGTACAATAGTTTAGTAACCCAACCAAGGGTTGGGATCGTCCCAAGAGAGTGGTTTTGAGAATTTATAGAAAAATAAAATTTCGTTCTAACTAATCGTAGCTAAAGACACTAATGAGTTAAAAAATTGTAGATTAAAGGGAGACACAAACGTGTCAATTAACAATGGGGGGGAGGGTTTGTCACTAGTAAGTAAAAACAACGAAATAAACAAGGGTTTCTAAGCAATGAGAGGGGATCCTTGGGATGTGACGGGAATACGGGGTTAAGCTAGATTATTGGGTACATGCTTTCGATAGAAGATTCATAGAGTAATTGTGACTAGGCTAAGCTTTAAGGGGGGATAAGCTCTCTCTTGAGCAACTTACCCCGTTTCAAATGAGTTCCTCTCGGACACCCACTTGCTGCATGAAGACCAACCTATGCCTTAACCCACTCACTCTCTCGAACTGAGTGTGTGGACATGGGACTATGTTTCAATCTCTCGAGCTAAGTGTGTGGACATGGGACTAGGGTTAACTCTCTCGAGTTGAACCTCATGTCGACCCACTCACACTGGCCATCAATCTAGTGGTCTTAGTTTTACGACCTCTCTCTCAAGAAAGCCGAAAACACATAAATAAACTTGTATTTGCAACTACAAATTCATTAAATTCATCCACAACCACTAAACGAAATCACAATTAAACTACGATTAAACTATCAACAAGCAAGACCCAACAATTATCTTAACCCATATTCGCTAAATCACACCCCAAGAATTAGGGTTTTTAGCCACACATCAAGATATAGAAATTTATACCTAAATGAGCTTGCATTCAAATGGGTATGAAGATTTAATTCTTGTTACAGGCCAAGAATGAAGAATCCAAGAAACCCAAGTCTAAATCCTTGGAGATGGAACCCTTTTTTTCTTCAAGTCTTCAAAATCCTCTCAAACTTAAAGCAAAAATATCAAAAACTATTCTATATGAAAATTATAATAATTGTTTCATACTAAAACTAAAACTCTAACTAGTATTTATGGTTTTCACAGATTTGTGTTGTAGCGAATAGTTCGGCGTCGTTAGTTGGAATCGCCAATCAACTCGATGATTCGCCCTTTAGTGTAGTACATCTCCATCTTGCACTAGCCTTTAGCATCGTCGTGCTCTGGGTTATTGGGCGGCGTGGTACTGCTTCCCAGAACTGCTCGGCGATGCACCGACTGCTCCGCCGACTTGATCCATTTTTCAGGGCTCACCACACTGGAACAAAAGGCGAAGTAAGACCTTTCGGCGACTCTCCAAGTGGATTGGGCGATCCTCAGGCCTTCATTTCTTCATTCTTTTCATCCTTTTTGTTACTTTTTTGCGACATAGGGTCCATGCTTTCCTTCAAACATCAAATACCTGAAACTGAAGGGTTTTCATCATATATTGAGATAAAATAAGCATTTGAGGACACAATTTCTATCAAAACATAACCCTAAATGAGTCCAATTTGTGGACTCATCAACACCCCCAACTTAAACTTTTGCTTGTCCTCAAGCAAACTCAAGTTAAGCCGTTCAGAAAGGGTGTTTCAAACAGTGCTACACAAGACTCGATCATGAATGCACACAACAAGACTCAATTTACTTATGCAAAGATCAAATGTGCACTCAAAGATTCAAGTTGTGACTCACCAATATCAACGAATCTCATGCTCACAATACTTGCTTCAAATGCAAGTTCAAGCTCAATTATAGTGTTCAAATTCCCTCACACAAAGACTGATTCCATATTCACACAAAAGGTTTCACAGTTTAATGCTTTGGAATTAGATGCAACGCTCACATTCACAAAGAAGAACATAATGCATAATTTCACCCATAGATTTACCCGTATTTTCCAATCAACATTTGTTTCAGCTCACTCAAGATCAAAAGGGTCTTTTCAAGGCTTGTAATAGGGTTGAGTGCAAAGGTATGGTCATTTAGGCTTAGTGACTTTCATCCTCAAAAGATGTGGTGCTCACAACACTTCCTTCCCTTTTTCTTTCATCATTTTCTTTAGTGCTCATGAGTCATCCTATTATTCGCTTCCCATGGATTGTTAGGAAACCCTATTTCTTTTGTACTTTATTCCACAACATTCTTTTTCTTTTTCTTTTCTCTCTTTTCTTTTCTTTTTTTTATATGGAGGGGTTCTATTTTTCTCAAAATCATGGGTAAGAGGGACTTTATTGCACTTCTTCATTTGCCTTCTCTTTTCACCACACCCCAAACTTCATGAGGATTATGGGTGATGGATTAAGAAAGGTCTAGTTTTCATCAAGTTTCTTCCTAAAAATGGTAAGGCTCAAGGGGTGTTCAAGAGAGAATCACACACTCACAAGGTAGGTCACAAAACAGGTATATGTCAAATTGGTTCGCACTAGTAGATTTTGCCTAAGATCATATCAAGAGATAGCATCACTTAATTGGCTGGGCCAATGGGGTAAATTCTAGGATCTATCACGCATAGTTCACAGGTAAGCTCATCACACTAGGCATTAACACTATAAGTCAAACAAGACTCCACACTTTCGCTGGTGTGCAATGATTATCACAAGAGAATCAATTTGATACAAGGCTAGTCATAACGAGATGCAAAGAATTCACATATTGTCTACGCAACTTCATTTGGCCTCATCGTAGCCGTACATTCATGTTCGTTTGATTGAGAGCACTATTCAAGTCATCGGTATTGATCAGAACCGAGACTCAATTTTTTGCAAAAGAATATCCACATTCAAGAGCATATAGCGGGTGGCAAAAAATGTGCAAAAAAATCAATTTTTTTGGAAGGGTCAAAATCGTTTTGCAATTAAGAACAAAAGGAGCCATAAACTCAATCATCCACAGAAAGCAGTGTTTAACACAATAATAGCGTAAAGCCCAAATACATAAGCAAAAACACGAGTCACAAATAGCACACAAAAGATGGGCCTTAACCCACCACAAATAAAAGCAATTTTTCCTCAAATGAAATTATCACAGAATATCCAAACTTTAAAAATAAAGAAAGACAGAGGGGAAGGTAGAAATCATGTCTACACAGTGGCTCCATCTGTCTGGGCATCAGTACCCGATGTGTCAGCCTGGAATTTGATAATGGCCCCCGAAGCTTCTTCAGAAGATTCAGCGGCAGTTGACTTACTAATATTGTCCAAGTTATGAGCTGCCAAAAAGGAGTGGATTGCTGTGAAGAATCCACGTTTCCACGAGGGAATAGTAAGGTCTCGAGGATTGGTTCCCTTGATGGCGTTGGGCTTCTTACCCTCATTATCCATTTTGGGGGGATTTGTTGCCATTGTATTTTTCTTGAAATTTTTCGCACTTGTTTGTCGGGGTTGCATATCTCTTCCCGCTACTTGTGTTTGAGCTATTTCTGCAACGCTTCGAGATAAAGGTAGAAGGTATTCAGACAAAAGAAAAACAATGCAGTTTACTTGCAGCATCACTTCACCGAACCAGTTGGCGAAGCGCGCAATTACTTAGGCATTCGCCGAGTGTAGAGCATAGAGATTACAAGGATGCAAACAAAGGGTGAACCAGAAGTCTTTCGGCGGAGTCATGTGTCTCGCCGAAAATTACAAAATGCAACATGACAATTAGCTTTTAATTAAAGGTGAGATGGGGATTGTCGGTGAACCGTCGAGTGGTTCGGCGAGCTTGACCCAGCTCGCCAAATGACCCAACGTGTCTGCTTTCGACCCACTTTCCTGAATTCGACCCTCCGACCCTTGAAAATACAATTAAGGCATGCACAACTCAAATTAGGCTAAGACTCAGTGACAATCATGCTCAACCCACAAATTTTAAGTCAGCTTAAAAAATACGCAACCATAAAGAATTAACTATTTAACTTAGTACAGGAAATATTTACAAATCTAACAGGCAGACAAATATTCTAATCCTACCAGAGAAATCCAGCACAAATAAAAAAGGTAATATCATTGCATTTGGTCCAAAATCGATAAAAGGAACTCAAAGTTTGGGAACAACCTTTCATGCTGACTAAAATGGAATTGATTTGCTAGGCAGCAATGTAATCCAAGTCCCGAACACAAATCGACAACTAAAATACTCTAAAAGAGTAGAGATATTGAAAATTGAGTGCACGTGTGAGTTTGGACAGATAACTTAGTGTGAAGTTGAAACTTTTAAACCTTTGTCTTGCAAACACCATGCAGTTCTCACCAACTCGGTGACATTAGTCCAGCTCACCTACTCATTCGGCATAATGCCGACTGCTTAGCTTTTCCTCCAAAAGTTACAGGACTTTTGGTTTAAGTTGGAGGACCAAACGGCGGTCTCTGTCGAGATCGCCGACACAATCGGTAGTTCGCCAATAATTTCTTCTGATCATCGAGTTTTACAGACTCCAATGCAAGATGGTATTGAGTCTAATGGTGGTCTAGTTCTAAGTCACCGAATCATTTGGCGATTCGCCGATTGTACATGTTGCTCGCCAATCTACACTGCTCGTTCACTCTCCACACTTCCATTTTCACAATCAACACACCATTATTTTATCCAGAAATAAGAAAGCAATTAAAGGGGTTTTGGGTTTCCTCCCAAGCAGCGCCTTAGTTAACGTCGTGGCACGACTCAAGTCCACCTTCAAACCTGACTCTTGGGGTTAGCCATAGTATCACTAGGCAAACCCCCATGTTGTCTCAGATTGAGGTGAGACGATATATGACCCATTTGGGTCTCTAACTGCTTGATTGAAACAGAATGGGAGGTGACGGTCTGGATAAGGGTAGAAACATCTTCTTTCATGCCTTTCAGCATTTTGTCTGACCCTTCAACTTTGTTGAGGATACGCAAAAGCATATCCTAAGAGCTACCACCCTCCGAATCTTTTGGCTTTTGGCTCTCGTGGGAGGCACATAGCTATCATTCTCCCCATCCGTCTAATTAGGATTTCGGTCCCTCCATTCATGATCCGTCCATCCTTCATCTATACCCCAACCTTAGTTACCTCCCTTCCTTAGGTAGTTTGAACGATAACCACAACCTTGGTTGGCCAAGAAGTTCATCTCCTCATTATATAAGACTTCAAAATTCGCCTCATTAGGATTTGCGCACCTGACCCCCATAACATTGACACCACGGGCACCGGCCCCCATGACATTTTTGGATAAAATATCAAGTTGTGTCATGATCTTGGCCATAATTTGGTCTCTCTCATTATCTTTGTCCATCTGCTCCTTGGATAGTTTGAATGTGAGAGGGGAGACTTGGTCTTCACGAGTGTACCATCCCCTATTGATGGTCGTCATGCCATCTAAAAGTTGGGCTGCTACTGCATACGGTTGCTGCATCAAAACTCCAGGTGAAAGTTGGTCGGAGACACCTTTGTTTACCGACTCCAAACTGCGACAAAAGTACTGGAGTAGCAAGTTATCAGGTAAACCATGAGTTGGGCATTGTGACACCAACTTTTTGAGCCTTGGCCAAGTTTTGTGCAGAGGCTCTCCTTCTAGACATTTAAAGCTCTAGATGATATTTCGCAGTGATATCATCTTCGAGGGAGGAAAAATTGCACTTGAAATGTGGTTACCAAATCCTCCCAGGAAGTGATGGATTCACGCGGTAGCTCGGCTAGCCACTAGTACGCCTCTCCCATCAATGAGAAAGGGAAAGCCTTAACCAGACCGACTCCTGAGAGATGTTTTTGAACAAGAATGGTCTGCACATATCTACAAAGTTTTGAAGATGCTCGTGAGGATCTTCATGAGCTAGTTCGCAGAAAAGTCCCTTTAGTTGCAGAACTTGCAACATGGTGCTTGTTATGTGAAACATTGCATTTCCCTCGGCTGGGGGTAAACGGATGGCTCCAACACCTGCCATGAGATGGGGGCCATTGATGTTAGTCTCTTGGACATCGTTGAGATTCTCGATGCCGTCTTGGTGGCCTACCTAGCTACCATTGCTACCATTAACACTCATGTTTTCTGAAATATTCATACAACAAACAAAATAAAACTAAATTTGGTAAGTAGACTACAACTAAGAAGAACAAAAAATTCTACTAATCTAGAAATTCTCAAATAACACCACTCCCCGGCAGCGGCACCATTTTGATGTTTTCGTAATAAAGACACCACTTTCGATGCAAGAGTCTATGATTGTACAATAGTTTAGTAACCCAACCAAGGGTTGGGATCGTCCTAAGAGAGTGGTCTTGAGAATTTATAGAAAAATAAAATTTCATTCTAACTAGTCGTAGTTAAAGACATTAACGAGTAAAATCATTGTAAATTAAAGGGGGACACAAACGTGTCAATTAACAATGGGGGGTTTTGTCACTAGTAAGTAAAAACAACGTAATGAAAAATGGTTTCTAAGCAATGAGAGGGGATCCTTGGGAGTGACAGGAATACGGGTTAACCTAGATTATTGGGTACATAGTTTCGATAGAAGATTCATAGAGTAATTGTGACTAGGCTAAGCTTTAAGGGGGATAAGCTCTCTCTCGAGCAACTCACCCCGTTTCAAATGTGTTCCTCTTGGACACCCATTTACCTCATGAAGACCAGCCTACGCCTTAACCCACTCACTCTCTCGAGCAGAGTGTGTGGACATGCGACTAGGGTTCACTCTCTCGAGTTGAACCTCATTTCAACCCACTCACACTGGCCATCAATATAGAGGTCTTAGTTTTATGACCTCTCTCTAGAGCAAGCCAAAAACACATAAATAAACTTGTATTTGCACCTATAAATTCATAAAATTCATCCACAACCACAAAATGAAATCACAATTAAACTATCAGCAAGCAAGACCCAACAATTATCTTAACCCATATTCGCTAAATCACACCCCAAAAATTATGGATTTTAGAAACACATCAAGAGATAGAAATTTATACCTAAATGAGCTTGCATTCAAATGCATATGAAGATTTAAGTCTTGTTACAGGCCAAGAATGAAAAATCCAAGAAACCCAAGTCCAAATCCTTGGAGATGGAACCCTCTTTTTCTTTAAGTCTTCAAAACCCTCTCAAACTTAGAGAAAAAATATCAAAAAGTACTACTCTATATGAAAGCTATAATAATTGTTTCATACTAAAACTAAAACTCTAACTAGAATTTATAGTTTTCACATATTTATGCTGCAGCGAATCATTCGGCATTGCTAGTCGAAATGGCCGATCAACTCAGTGATTCTTCCTTTGGTGTAGTTCACTGCCATCTTGCACCAGCCTTCAGCATCGTCGTGCTCTGGGTTATTGGGCGGTATGGTAGTGCTTCGCAAAACTGCTCGGCGATACACCGACTGCTCCCTTATTCCGCTGACTTGATCCTATTTTTAGGGCTCACCACACTAGAACAAAAGGAGAAGTAAGACCTTTTGGCGACTCTCCAAGTGGACTTGGCGATCCTCAGGCTTTCATTTCTTCGTTCTTTTTAGCCTTTTCGTTCCTTTTTTGCGACATAGGGTCCATGCTTTCCTTCAAACTTCAAATACCTAAAACTTAAGGGTTTTCATCAGATATTGAGATAAAGTAAGCATTTGAGGACACAATTTCTATCAAAATATAGCCCTAAATGAGTCAAATTTCTGGACTCATCAACACCCCCAACTTAAAATTTTGCTTGTCCTCAAGCAAACTCAAGTTCAGCCGTTCAAAAAGGGTATCTCAACCTGTGCAACACAAGAATCGATCATGATTGCACACAACAAGACTCAATTTATTTATGCAAAGATCAAATGTGCACACAAAGATTCAAGTTGTGACTCACCAATATCAACGAATCGCATGCTCACAATACTTGTTTCAAATACAAGTTCAAGCTCAACTATAGTGTTCAAATGCCCTCACACAAAGAATGATTTCATATTCACACAAAAGCTTTCACAGTTTAAAGCTTTGGAGTCAGATGCAACGCTCACACTCACAAAGAAGAACATAATGCATAATTTCACCCATAGGTTTGCCCGTATTTTCCAATGAACATTTGTTTCAGCTCACTCAAGATCAAAAAGGTATTTTCAAGGCTTGTAATGGGGCAGAGTGAAAAGGAATGGTCATTTAGGCTCAGTGACTTTCATCCTCATGAGATGTATTGCTCACAACACTTCCTTCCCTTTTCCTTCATCATTTTATTTAGTGCTCATGAGTCATCCTATTATTCGCTTCCCATGGATTGTTAGGAAACCCCATTTCTTTTGTACTTTATTCCACAACTTTTTTTTCTTTTTCTTTTCTGTCTTTTCTTTTCTTTCTTTTTTATATGGAGGGGTTTCATTTTTTTCAAAATCATGGATAAGAGGAACTTTCTTGCACTTCTTGATTTTCCTTCTCTTTTCACCACATTTTGGCCTAAGTTGGCTATTCAAACTAACCACAACTTCATGAGGATTATTGTTAATGGATTAAGAAAGATCTAGTTTTCATCAAGTTTCTTCCAAAGAAAGGTAAGGCTCATGGGGTGTTCAAGAGAGAATCACACACTCACAAGGTAGGTCACAAAAGAGGGATGCGTCATGTTGGTTCACACTCGTAAAAGTTGCCTAAGATCATATCAAGAGATAGCATCACTTAGTTAGCTGGGCCAACGGGGTAAATTCTAGGATCTATCACGCATAGTTCACATGTAAGCTCATCACACAAGGCATTGACACTCTAAGTCAAACAAGACTCCACACTTTCGCTAGTGTGCAATGATCATCACCAGAGAATCAATTTGATACAAGGCTAGTCATAACGAGATGAAAAGAGTTCATATTGTCTATGCAACTTCATTTGGCCTCATCGTAGCCGTACATTCATGTTTGTTCGATTTAGAGCACTATTCAAGTCATCGGTATTGATCGGAACCAATACTCATTTTTTGCAAAAGAACAACCACATTCAAGAGCATATAGCGGGTGGGGAAAATGTGTGAAAAATTCCAAAAATATTGGAAGGGTCAAAATCGTTTCGCAATTAAGAACCAAAGGAGCCATAAGCTCAATCATCTATAGAAAGCAATATTTAACACAATAATAGCTCAAAGCCCAAATACATAAGAAAAAACACGAGTCAGAAATAGCAAACATATGATGGGCCTCACCCCACCACAAATAAAATCAATTCGTCCTCAAATGCAATTATCACAGAATATCCAGACTTTAAAAATAAAGAAAGATAGAGAGTGAGGTAGAAATAATGTCTACACAGTCGCTACATCTATCTAGGCATCAACGCCCGATGTGTTAGCCTGGAATTTGATAATGGCCCCCGGAGCTTCTTCAGAAGATTCAGCGGCAGTTGACTTACTAAGATTGTCCAAGTCATGGGCCGCCAAAAAGGAGTGGATTGTTGTGAAGAATCCACGTTTCCACAAGGGAATAATGGGGTCACGGGGATTCGTTCCCTTGCTGGCACTGGGTTTCTTGCCCTCATTATCCATTTTGGGGAGATTTGTTGCCTTTGTATTTGTCCTGAAATTTTTCACTCTTGTTTGTCGGTGTGTCATATCTCTTCCCGTAGCTTTTGGTCTAGCCATTTCTGCAAAGCTTCGAGAAAAAGTTAGAAAGTATTCAGACAAAAGAAAAACAATGTAGTTTAATTGCAACATCACTTTGCTAAACCAGTTGGTGAAGCATGCAATTACTTAGGTGGTTCGCCGAGTGTAGTGCATAGAGAATACAAGGATGCAGACAAAGGGCAAACCAGAAGTCTCTCGGCGATGTCATGCGTTTCACCAAAAATTACAAATTTCAACATCACAATTAGTTTTTAATTAAAGGTGAGATGTGGATTGTAGGCGAAGCCCGAGTGGTTCGACGATCTTGACCCGGCTCGCCAAATGACCCAATGTGTCTGCTTTCAACCAACTTTCCCGAATTTGATCCTCGAAAACACAATGATGGCATGCACAACTCAAATTAGGCTTAGCCCCAGTGACAATCATGCTAAAGCCACAAATTTTAAGTCAGTTTAAAAAAATGCAACCTTCAGAATTAACTATTTACCTTAGTACAGGCAAAATTTGCAAATCTAATAGGCAGACAAATATTCTAATCGTACCAGAGAAACCCAGCACAAATCAACAAGGTGATATCATTGCATTTGGTCCAAAATCAATAAAAAGAACTCAGAGTTTGGGAACCAACCTTTCGTGCTGACTAAAATGGAATTGATTTTCTAGGCAGCAATGTAATCCAAGTCCCGAACACAAATCAACAACTAAAATACTCTAAAAGTGTAGAGATATTGAAAATAGAGTGCAAGTGTGAGTTTGGATAGATAACTTAGTGAATGAAGTTGAAACTTTTAAACCTTTGGCTTGCAAAAACCATGCAGTTCTCGCCCACTCGGTGACATTAGTCCAGCTCGCCTACTCACTCGACGAAACGCCGACTGTTTAGGTTTTCCACCAAAATTTACAGTACATCTGGTTTAAGTTGGGGGACCAAACGGCGGTCTCTGTCAGGATTGCCGACACAATCGGCGGTTAGCCAATAATTTCCTGTGATCGCCGAATTTTACAGACTCTAATGCAAGATGGTATTGAGTCTAACGGCGGTCTAGTTTTGAGTCGTCAAACC
This sequence comes from Solanum microdontum, assembly GCA_036250385.1. NCBI lineage: Eukaryota > Viridiplantae > Streptophyta > Magnoliopsida > Solanales > Solanaceae > Solanum > Solanum microdontum. The sequence continues at coordinate 19,382 of JAJONQ010015761.1, forward strand.
GTTCGGTGATTCACCGATTGGACCTATTGCTCGCCAATTTGCACTGTTCATTCACTCTCCACACTTCCATCTGCACAATCAACACACCATTATTTTATCTAGAAATAAGAAAGCAATTAAAGGGGTTTTGGGTTTCCTCCCAAGCGGCACCTTTGTTAACGTCGTGGCACGACGCAAGTCCACCTTCAAACCTGACACTTGGGGTAAGCCATAGTATCATTAGGCAAACCCCTTTACTATCTCGAATTGAGGTGAGACGATATATGACCCATTTGGGTGTCCAACTACTTGATTGAAACAGAATGGGAGGTGACGGTCTGGCTAAGGATAGTTACATCTTCTTTCATACCTTTCAGCATTTTATCTGACCTTTCAACTTTGTTGAGGATACGCGAAAGAATATCCTCAGACCTACCACCCTCCGAATCTGTTGGCTCTTGGCGCTTGTGGGGAGGCACATATATGTCCCTCTCCCCATTCTTCCAATTAGGATTTCGGTCCCTCCATTCACGATTTTTCCATCCTTCATCTCTACCCCAACCTTGGTTACCACGCTGCCTTGGGTAGTTTGAACAATAACCACCACTTTGGTTGGCTAAGAAGTTCACCTTCTCATTATATAAGGCTTCGAAATTCACCTCCTCAAGATTTGCGCACCCGACCCCCACAACATTGACACCACGGGCACCGGCCCCCATTACATTTTTTGATAAAATAACAAGTTGTGTCATGATATTGGCCATGTTTTGGTCTATCTCATTATCTTTGTCCATCTGCTCCTTGGATAGTTTGAATGTGAGTGGGGAGACTTGGTATTCACGGGTGTACCATCCCCTATTGATAGTCGTCATGCCATCTAAAAGTTGGGTTGCTACTGCATACGGTTGTTGCATCGGGCCTCCAGATGAAAGTTGGTCGGTGACACCTTTGTTTACCGAGTCCAACCTCCGGTAGAAGTACTGAATCAGGCAAACCATGGGTTGGGCATTGTAACACCAACTTTTTGAACCTTAGGCAAGTTTCGTGCAGAGGCTTTCCTTCTAGATGTTTAAAGCTCTGGATGATATCCCGCAGGGACATCATCTTCGAGGGAGGGAAAAATCGCACTTGAAATGCGGTTATCAACTCCTCTCAGGTAGTGATAGATTCATGTGGTAGCTTGGCTAGCCATTTGCACGCCTCTCCCATCAACGAGAAAGGAAATAGCCTTAACCGGACCAACTCCTTAGAGATGTTTTTTGAACGAGAATGGTCTGCACACATCTACAAAGTTTTGAAGATGCTCGTGAGGATCCTCATGAGCTAGTCCGCTTAAAAGTCCCTTTAGTTGCAGAAGTTGCAACATGGTGCTTATTTTGTGAAACACTGCATTTCCATCGGCAGGGGGTACACGGATGGCTCCAACACCTACCATGAGATGGGGGCCATTGATGTTAGGCTCTTGGACATCGTTGAGATTCTCAATGTCGTCTTGGTGGCCCACCTAGCTACAATTGCTACCATTAACACTCATGCTTTCTAAAATATTCACACAACAAACAAAGAAAAACCTAAAAAATAGGTAAGTAGACTACAACGAAAAAGAATAAAAAATTCTACTAGATCTAGAAATTCTCAAATAACACCACTCCCCGGCAGCGGTGCCATTTTGATGTTTGTGTAATCGAGACACATCTTTCGATGCATGAAGACCATCCTACGACTTAACCCACTCACTCTGTCGAGTTGAGTGTGTGGACATGGGACTAGGGTTCACTCTCTCGAGTAAGCCGAAAACACATAAATAAACTTATATTTGGAACTACAAATTCATTAAATTCATCCACAACCACTAAACGAAATCACAATTAAACTATGATTAAACTATCAGCAAGAAAGACCCAACAATTATCTTAACCCATATTCGTTAAATCACACCCCAAGAATTGTGGGTTTTAGCCACACATCAAGAATAGAAATTTATACCTAAACGAGCTTGCATTCAAATGGGTATGAAGATTTAAGTTGTGTTACAGGCCAAGAATGACGAATCCAAGAGACCCAAGTCCAAATACTTAGAGATGGAACCCTCTTATTCTTCAAGTCTTCAAAACCCTCTCAAACTTAGAGATAAAATATCAAAAATTACTATTCAAGATGAAAATTATAATAATTATTTCATACTAAAACTAAAAATCTAACTAGTATTATAGTTTTCACAAATTTGTGCTGCATCGGATCATTTGGTGTCGTTAGTCGAAATCACCGATCAACTTGGTGATTCACCCTTTGGTGTAGTTCATCGCTATCTTGCACCAGCCTTCAACATCGCCGTGTTCTGGGTTATTGGGTGGCATGGTACTGCTTCGCGGAACTGCTCGGCGATGCACCGACTGCTCCCTTTTTCAGCTGACTTGATCATTTTTTCAGGGCTCACCACACTGGAACAAAAGGCGAAGTAAGACCTTTCGGTGACTCGCCAAATGGACTTGGTGATCCTCAGGCCTTCATTTCCTCATTCTTTTCTGCCTTTTCGTTCCTTTTATGCGACATAGGGTCCATGCTTTCCTTCAAACTTCAAATACCTGAAACTTAAGGGTTTTCATCAGATATTGAGATAAAATAAGCATTTGAGGACACAATTTCTATCAAAATATATCCCTAAATGAGTCCAATTTGTGGACTCATCAGTAGGTCATAACTTAGACTTTTGGTAGCGTCGGTTATTCTTACTTTTGTTTCCTTATGTTCGAGGATGAACATGGTTTTTAGTGGTGCATAATGTAATAATACAGAAAATCATTTTTGGAAATTACCATTTTACCCTCACGATAGTTGCCCCGAGTCATTTTTTATTTGTCTATGAAGTTGATTTGAAAATTTTGAACTATTCGATAATTATGATTATTTAATTGACGGATACTTATTAAATAATTTATCTATTTAATTGGTGGATAATGGTTCAAGTCCATATATAATATAATTTAAGTTGATAGCCTATATATCATTTTAGATCGTATTTCTTTTGAAAAAAAACCTCTCGGAGAGAACGCCGCAACTTCGGCACAACCAATGCAGCGACTGATTGTACCAGGTAAGAAGTAACCAAGTCTGAATTGATGCTTTTGTATACATGCATAAATGTAATATTATATTACTATGTTACTAATGAGTGGTGAAAGAGGAAAGAAGGAAAAATTGTTAAATTGGGTTATTGTTCACGTGGATCCTTGAATTCGTGTGACTTTTTTTTTCTTAAATTGTAAATTCAGGTGTTATCTGGTAGTTTGTTTTTTTGATGAACATATAGTAATGTAAGAGCATGAATTGACGTGTTGGAAGGGATAATTTCCCTGTAAGATTGGCATGGGTTCATGGTTGTTGTCACCGGTTTCACAACTATTATTATTTAAGTTTTGATAATATTAGTATATGTAATTGAATATTAGGTATATTTTATTACATGAATACCAATAGATTAATGATATTTAAGAAATTGGAACTTAACTCTAGGCTTGAAAATTGAATAATATGAGCGTTGACATGTTAATTTGAATTAAGATTAGGAAATTGATTTTAGATCGTGCTTTATGATTCTTGGGTCTAGGCTAGACATATAGTAATATGGGTTTTTTTAGTTTTGAAATCTTATTATGATTATTTATTTGAATAGATTGTATTGATTTTAAAGCGCAACGAAAGGGAACATTAATGTCCCAAAGTAATTATTTGACTGTTTGAAGCAAGTAGATTTCTAAACCCTTGTTAAGTCTATAGAATCATGTATTTCTTTGTGGTATGTGTTGAGGAGTAATGGGACTTGGTAATGGGTTGACTTGGCAGTATTAAATAATTCTAACGATGGAAAAGGGTAATAAAAGCTAATGCAATTAATTATTGGTGTGTGATGTGTTGAGAATAGTTTTGAAAGGCTTATTGATTTATTGTTGATATTGTATCACGATTGTGTTGATGTTAATTGTGCAATGTTATGAAAATGGTCATCTCCTCATTATTGTGAACATGTCATTTGTGTTGTTTTGATACATGGTTGTGACAGGTGTTATGTGAATTGAGAAAGAATAAGAAATTAAAAAGGATAAATCATTTTGAGGGACATGTCGCGCGCCGCGATAGATACTATATTTTGAGAGACGTGTCGCACACCGCGATGGATACTATATATTGAGGAATGTGTTGCGCACCGCGACAGATACTATTATCGAGGGACGTGTCGCACACCGCGATAGATGCATGGACAGATATGTCCCCATGGGTCCCGGACAGAGAGACAGTGGGTGTGTATCGTTAGGTCAGACATGCATCACTATGCTTGACATTGTATTTCAATGCATTTCACATATTTATCATTGATTAACTTGACCTTGTGTATTGCTGATCATGTGAGTGCCTTTCTGTGGAACTTGTGATTGATGAATATTGAGTTTGTTGTTGAGAATATGTAATTGTTAGAGTGTTGTTATTGAGCTGTGTATTATGTAAATTGTGAACTGTTAGGTTGGGCTGGTTTTATGTAGGTTGTATTTATGGAGGTTCAGATGGGGTGGTAAAGAGTACCCGTGTTCTCTTCCCTTAGCTTGTGTTTAGAAGTTTACTTGTTGAGTACCATGTGGTTTGGTACTCACCCCTTGCTCTTACATTTTTGTAGGTTACTAGCTCGGACCTTCGTGATACTTTGTATTCTCTTCTTTTCTGAGGCTTCCCGTGGAGATTTTTGAGGTAGTTGTTTGTCATCTAAGTGGACCTTCTTACTCCTATTTATGATCTTGTTCTATTTTAGAGACAACATCATTTGAGACTTACGTTTTCTTTCAAATCTATTGTAATACATTACAGGCTTGTACACGTGACAACTAGGTTTTGGGATATATTTTAAGTTGATTATAAATTTCCACACTATTTTATAGTATTAAACTTGTGTTCTCATTTTACTTTTGCATTCACCTTATTAGTTGGGTTTTAGGCTGACTTGTCTTGGTGGGATAAGAAAAGTGCCATCACTTCCATTGTTGGGTCATGACAAAAATCGTTTAGGGTTTTCTTAGAGGTAAAAAGACAAAAAAGACCCTTTTTAATGTTTTCCCGTCGGCTAATTCGTCACAACACTATATTAGGTTACTAAAATGGTCATAACTTTTTACTCAAAAATTGGATTGACGAGAAATTGGTTGCGTTGGAAAGAGGATTCAAATACATTTAATTTGATAAGTTATGGGTCACATAACTCTTTATATTCTAAGAGATATGGTCGCTTTAAGTTGATCTAAGTAGAATCTTACATCCAAACTTAATCGATAAGGAAACTTTCAACTCTAGTTTATGCTAGGAGTTTCTAGTGACCTTAATTGATATCCAAAATCATTCCCACACTAAAGAATTTACATTAGAACCTAAGAAAAGTAATAATCACTCAGTACGACCTTATACGTAATTCTAGAATGGGTTGGGCTTAACTTAGAAATTTTTGGGGTGTTACATATCTCCCCCTTGGATCATTCGTCCTCGAATGATGGTTAAATCGAGGATGGAAGGGAAAGGAGTTACTCTTACTATCTTTCTGACTTTTGAACTTCCCTACTAACCTTCAACCAACCTTGAGCCCATATCAAGAAACATCTAATGCATCATGCATTCATCCACATGCTACCAACACCACTTTCAATACTAGTAATATAACCACTACATGAACTCCTACTAATTAACCCTTATAATAATGATTCATTCTCTCGTCACTTCTACCAACTTAACTTTCATGTAGTATTACATGAAAAATGACTTATTACTCATCGTAAAACCTTATCTCCTTCTTCCTTCACATTTATAACCTTAGGTGGAATAAACACACCATCACTATCACAATAAGAAATATCAATTCTATTTTCTATCCTTCACATAACTACTATCAACAACACCACCCTCAACTAAAAAGGATCACTGAGAGAGCTTTAGGGCAAAAGATCATAAGCATGATTCATTCGAGATATATGATAAAAGAATATGCATGGCATAACATTATGTTGCTAACCATTGAGAGTAAATCAAGAATTTGTGAGACTGGACATATTGTGAGACTTGAATGCTTATATGAATAAGTTCATATCATAAGGTTGACATCCATAAATTTATGGATTAAGCTTGAGATTAATGGGCTAAAGTCTTCGCCCCTCATTCTGAAACTGAGCATAGATGTGAATCTTTCTGAAGTTTATGAGCATAGGTGATGAACACAATTCTGATATAAGAAATATCATCATGATGTTGTAATGATTGAACTTTGAGGAATACGCTAGAGTATGAATGGATTGATGTACCTTCTTAAATCTTTCTAAAGACATAACTATCTCATTCTCAACACTTGACTTGATTTCTCATCTTATCATCTCCCCCTTAGGTTTGAAGTTGACGCTTTAAAACTATGGATCTATTCCATCATCTCTAAACTGGTCTACATTTGCAAATCAGCAAAGATATCTCATGGCTACTGAACTCTTCATATGTAGGTACTAAGATTCCTAACCTCTTCTCATTGGCTTATAAGGCCGCTTCATCTAACTTTTTAAGGGAAAAATAATGCTTACCTCGGCCTATTCCATATTGATAGCTCAAATATACTATCTAAGCACACATGAAAAATCATTAACTTAATTGGAACCTCGTCTGATTACATACAATCTCGGTACACCTCTTAATGCTTCTTGTTACGCTCACGACTTAGCCACACCTCACTGCCCTTATCTAAAAGTTAGGATCTCTCACTTGTACCACTCATCTTAATTGCAGCTAACATCTCAATTCCTCACCTACTCTATGTCAAGTCTACTAGATCAGATCTCAAGACTAACATCACCACCCTCATGTTGTTATTCTTTTGATCATGACGCTCATCTCAAATTCAAGTTTAATATTTATTACTAAATAAGGATATTCTTATGATTTCTCTCTTACTATACTAACTTACAGCTACTAGATAAAATTAAGAAACAATCGCCCACTAAGACCTCATGACAAGTAGTCAATCTTTATCTCTCAGTCTACATCCTTACATATTACTGCCACATTCCACTTCACAACTTAAGTACTATTTACTCATTCACTACACATCATTGCCTAATTAGTTCTATAACACATTAAATATTATAGGCTCTCCCTCAAAAATCATAAGCCTATTTTAGATCTATCACCTTGTGAATATTCCTACTTTTCTATCCAGCACCTACACTTGGTCATTACCAATACAATGACACATCATCATAACCTCCTTTCTAGTTAAAGTATACTCTAACTCATTCTAACTAGTAACTTTTACTCTACCTCCTATCATGCAATCTACACATATCATCACTTCTTAGTCTACCAATAAGGGAAAACTTCTCATTAATAACCTACTGGTGCATTACTATAATAACATAGCTTATCTCATCACTATCTCTCTTTCCTAGATTACTGAACCTCTACATGCATTCTTCTAATCTAAGGTCACCTTCACTATTACTGCTCATAATCTCGTAACTCATACTATCATTTTAGGTGCAAATACTACACAAACTCTAAAACACACTTTCTCATAAGGGTCTCAACTCGAATAAAGGTTTAAAGAAGAGAGTACATATCGCTTTTAGCTCAATCGCACGATTCACATAAATATGAGTGCATTCTTTCAAAACTCAACACTTATGCTCCCTCACGGGCTTCTTTCATGCCCCTCTGCAGTCTCCTAACTTTCTCAAGATTTTCACTGAAAGTAACTCATCGATAAGGATCTGGCTTTGCTTTTCAACTACCTTGAGTATGAGGGGTAGTTGAATGGATATAAAAAACGCATGAGTTAGAGTAAGCTCCTTATCACAGAGTTACATCGCACGAATTAGAGTATGAAAGAAGGGAAACTTTTCTTAAATGTATGTAGTCCCTCATTTATAGAAGTGGGGTCCTCACAACCATAAATAAGATCCTACTTGACACGACTTCATAGACACCCTAGGACGCTTGAACTTTGTGCTCTGATACCAAGTTTGTCACGCCCCGAGCTTATACCCTGGACGTGGCTGCACTCGAAAACCATTGATGGTCCCCAAGCAAACTCTCATCCTGGCTGACTACAAGCAGAAGACTAACTTGAGCATACATAAGCATCAAATTGAAAGAAACGTTTAAAAATAGTTTACTGAATCTCAAAACTGAACTGAATATATTGAGTATGAACGTAAGTTTTAAATAAAACATCTGAAACTGAAGACTCTCCAAAATTGTCTATCTATGAAGCCTCTACTATTAAGGAAGAATGTCGGGACAAGACCCACGACACCTCAAAACTACTAAATGGAAAGTAACTGTGAAGTCCTATGGAATACAAGGAGGTTCACCAAGGCTAACTGGTATGTAGAGTCATCTCAACGAAGCGCTTATTGATAATCATGAACACCTATATTTGCATCATAAAATGATGCAGGTCGAATGACATCAGTACATGGAATGTATGAGTATGTAATATGGCTGAGTAAACAAATAACCTAACTGAATGACTGAAATCAACTAAACGTAATCAATACATGAACATGAAGTGAAAACCATTTAAGCTTTACAATAAAATATACAAAGAAAGCAACATGAAAATAATATACTTTACTTGTGGGGAGTTTCTCTAACCAACAATCATTACCATGAGCCTGCCAATGATACAACGTCCCCCGCACGTTGCAAGAGCCTGTCCAATACCTTGATGGGGTATAGGATGATATCGTGACTATGAATCCAAGTATATGTCTTTTCAAATGCGGTGAGGAGTCGCATGAAGAATCAATGCTATCCTTAGTTTTATGGGACTTCTAAGTTATAAAAGACTCTGACCTAACTCGATGCTTAGATTACTTGAAATATTTTTCAAAACATGAGACGTGTTTACCTTCTTGAAAACATGCACTTATGAACTTATCTTCCAAGTCCAATAATTAACATAGGTACATATGTATATAAATTTATATATATATGAATAAAATAACATTAGAAACTATTAAGCATTTATGAAATAGTGTCTTTAAACTTTTTCTCAAAACTCAGTTTGAAACACAATGATTGACTTTCAAAGACTCTCAAGACTTATAACTCAATTCGTAGGGTTCATGCGGAATTATGGGCATGAACGACTCAACTTGAGGACCTCAATAACCATATAGAAACTCATGAATACAACTATTTCTCAAAACTCATCTTTTCTTCCTCAAAAAACTCAGTTTAAAACTCAAGTGTTGTTTTTAAAAAGCTTCTAAAAATTTATAACTCAATTCATAGGGTTCATACGGAATTATGGAAATTAACGACTCAACTCAAGAATGTTATTGTATAACATATAGCAATTCAATTATTAGGAGTAGAATTTCAAAAATAAATAGGAACTCGAGATTTTAAAATTAACTCATTTCAAGAATACTCAAATCTAGGGGTAGAATCCTAGATTACTCTTTTACTAATTTGAAAGTAGATGTAGGGCGTGAGGACGAACTAGTCCAACACTATGATAGTCTTACATAACTGAAAGAACAACGTTCTTGAAGAATCTTGAAAAAAAAACTTGATTAGAAGCCTTGAAACCCTAGCTTGAAGGTAAACAATCAAGAAAACCTTTCTTGAGATGCTTGAATTAGTTTCTTGAAATCTCTATGGCCAAGTTTTTTTATTTTCATTAGTGATTCATAATTGTATGAAGGAAATTTGAGTTCGAAATAATGAAATTCTTGGAGGAATTACCTTGAACAAGAATCTTGAAAAAGATTGAAAGAATTTTGGAAAAGATTGAAAGAATCTTGAATGGAGTCTTCTACTTTGATTTTTCCTTAGGGTTTTGCCCTAGGGTTTGAGAGAGAAGAGAATAATGGATTAAAAGATGAAAATCTGATAGTTTTGAGACTTTAACTAGTAAATAAAATCGTTTAGGGTTTTCTTAGAGGTAAAAAGACAAAAAAGGACCCTTTTTAATGTTTTTCCGTCGGTTAATTCTTCACATCATTGTATCAGCTTACTTAAATGGTCATAACTTTTTACTCAAAATTTAGATTGACAAATAATTGGTGGCGTTGGAAAGAGGATTAAAATACCTTCAACTTTATAGGTTATGGGATGTAACTCTTTATATTCTAAGAGATATGGTCATTTGAAGTTGACCTAAGCAAAATCTTACATTCAAACTTAATCGATAAGGAACCTTTCAACTCCACTTTGTGCTAGGAGTTTCTAGTGACCTTAATTTATATCCAAAATCATTCCCACACTAAATAATTTATCTTAACACCTAAAAAAATTAATAGTCACTCAGTACGACCTTATACGCAATTCAAGAATGGCTTGGAATTAACTTAGAAATTTTTGGGGTGTTACATTTTTTATCATGTTCAACTAGTGGGAATTTAGTATCAGATACAAATATCTATCAAATTGTATCGATCATCAATTGGTATTGAGTATCAGTTACTCCTTTTTATCAGTATGTATCAACTAAATATGAAGATACTTTATAGTTACAATTATGTACCATATGATTAACTTGGCGATTTACTTTTTGTAGCTGCCTTTGCTGACTTCCTTAGTGACGAAATCAACATCCTATCAAATGGATTTCGAGTTGATTATCTTCTCACAAGATACGAAGCATTATTATGGAGATACTATACTGAAATGGCAAAGTCATACTATATTAGTGATAAAGATGATCCTCTAAAGCCCAAGGGTCGCTTCACTCCACCGCAACAAGATGATTTGGTTCTTGTCGAATAGTGATTATGTATCAATGAATAGACACCCTTTGATGTTTTGTTTCTTTTTTTTAAGATAATTTTACTTAGGTTTTAGAGTGTTACTCTAAAAACTGTTTCATGTCATTTTTTGAATTTGAATATTTTTTGTTATTGATTATATCATTTAAATTCTTATATTTATGTTTTAATTATAGTGTTGTTGATACATAACATATCATCTGATACTTGAATCTTTCACAATATTTATTTGAAGTTTAGAAACATATGTATCAGATTCATCACTAATTTTAATCAATTGTATATAAAGGAAAATGATGTTTGTTTGATACATTACGTGTATATGGTATTTCCCACCAGTTGAACATGATACAAAAGGAAAGTTCAGAAACACATAATCAATCTTTCAATTTATGCATATGATACATTAGATATGAGTCTTATAAATGCATATAAATTACATAATTATGTATTAGATTCTCATAAGTTATATTTAGATGACTTAGATATGAGTTTTATCAATGCTTATAGATTCACATAAGTTAATTATGTATCAAACAAATCATTCACACACAAAATTGAACTATTTTTATACAAAATAGCAAAACTCACATATATTGTATCGATACTTCACATTGTTAAAAATTCAAGTTACTTTATTGAAATATAATAGTGCAAAATTCATATAATTGAAAAATTATTCAACATGAACATGAATGTCTTGTATAAATTCAATGATTCACTTTTCCTTGGGAAAAAAGTACAAGTACTACGGTTGTGACATTCTTTCCCCAACGTCCACAACAACTCGTGTATCTCAAATTTTAAAACGGTTAGATACATGTATCTCACCTTTAATGATACATGTATCTCACGGCCAAAATATGGTATAAAAGTAATATTACAAACTATGGTGAATCTTAGTAATTAAGATCTAATGTAGTGATATTTATGTATTAATGTATCTGATACATATTCACTGCAATGTAGTAATCAGAACAATGGGGATGAATATCGGTAATATCTTGCTCTTCAAATCAGCAATTGTGTGTGCACAAGGTATTTCGTCGAGTTGAAATCTCCCACATTTAAATATTTTTCGCTCAAGGCTAACAATGTATCGTCTTCCAGATTTATAAAGTAAAAGAATAAATTCAAACGATGCAACAACCTGCAAAAATAAAATAAGTCAATGATACATTAAATGAAATACCATTTTTTGGTGTTTCTAAAGCAAGACTGATCAAAGTTTTCTTATGGTTCAAGCATTGACAAACATGAAAAGATAGAAACGAACATGCTTGAGTTCTGGTCGAGGATAATTGGACATGGCAAAGAACTTGGTGGCATCTCCACTAGTAAGACGTCCATCTCCATGTGTACCAAATTAACAACCCCATAATTCAAAAATCATTTCTTTTTGCTCTTATTTAAACAAAAACACTATAAAATATTACCAGAATCAGCAAAATTGAACCATTGTTGATAGATCTTCTCGTGTTCTTTTGAACATCGATTAATGGGGCTTGATAGATCACCGAATGTAGCATCAATGTATCTCTCCAGCCATTGTGTTTGTTGTATCAATGGCGGATTTGAGATTCCATCACTTTTGTAACCTTCATAACTCACCTAGTTCACCCAAATTTCTGAATGCCTCAACAAAATAGATATATTTATCTTGTATCAACAACTTTTCAAGTTTTTTGAAATTATCACTTTTTCGACATTAATGGTTCTTCAATGGAGAAGATGTAAATTTGAAATTTGTGAATTTGATACCTATTGGGATATGATTGATAAGAATTAGTAAGGCATTAATCAACGAAATTAAAATAAGTAAAAATAAATTTTAGGTGTGTAATTCAAGCAAATTAAAATTAAAAAAATAATTTTACATAATTTGTCCCTTTTAAAGCGCAACAAGAAGTTGTTTACCATGCATCAGATATAATGTATTCGGACGGTAGGTGTAACACCTTGGACTTGAGGGAATAGAAAATGCAGCTTTCCAGAATTTGGTGTCAAAACCAACGAAAACCACCCACCAAACATAGGTAGAACCACGAACCGTATGTGGGATCCAGTGGTTCAGTCCCAGACTTAGGGAAATTTCAAAATCTAAAGATGAGGCCAACGGTCATGGTCCATGATCCGTTGATGGACCCACGGACCATAGGTGGAGTCCATTGTTAGGGTCCAAATTTTTATGGTCTCTGATCCCACCCACGATCAACCAATACGGTTCATGATTCGACCTACGGACCGTAGGTGAGGGTCAATAGCAAATTAGAGGAAAATTCTTATTGGGTCAACTTCAAACGATCATATCTTTTAGCACAGAATGAATTAGGTGGCACATGACCTTCAAATGAAAGCTAATTGAATCCTCTTTCGAACGCCACCAAGTTTGCTTAAATCCCATCTCCGAGTAAAAATTTATGCTCGTTTTAGTGAAACCCTATCGTGCAGAGCTTGAGCGAAGACCCCTACCGACGGTTGGTAAGTCAATCGACGATCCGTAGGTCCCTTTGTGGATGACCTTCATCAGCATTTAAGTTAGGGTCATTTAGGTCTTTTTCCTATGCGTTGGGACCCTTAAACTACGTCATTTAATGCCTAAAGTACGTCGTTTTACTCAGTTTATGACTAATAACTTAGTCAGACATACCTAGAACCTTTATTCTCCAAAAATCATCAAAATTAGAGCAAAGAGAGACGCAAGAGGCGCTAGCTTTCCCAAGAACAACCAACAGGTTTCCTTCAATTTCCAACCCCGAAATGGAAGGACTTTTCCGTAGATTTCATCACCAGGTAAGTGGGATTTCACTAGTGGGTTCCTTTCATTCACTAGGTCCCTAGAATTCAGTCAGCTTCTTGATTCTATATATCTTGTTTAGACCTAGGATTTCTAAAACCTTGGAGAATTGTTGTGATTTCATTGTTGTAATATTCCTAATTGAATTATCATGTTTTCTTGGAAAGTTTGCTTAGTTACATGCATGAAACTCAGAACCCTAGTTGTGTAGATTCTCTTAGTTCATGAATTACACTTGCTAGGTCAGTAAAACAGATAAACACGCTCCAGTTTTTGAATGTTACATTGTCAGTTCCTAAATGTTGCATTCTCAGATTTGCATGTCAGAACATTGAGATATCCAGTATTTTAGTTATGTTGTGTCATACACATTTTTAGTTGGGAGTAGTCTTAGCACTGAGTTGGACTAGGGTTCAGCGTACCCTCAAACTCCCAGAACTACATTCCCCATAGGATTATAACTCCCCTCTGTTAGGCATCAGATTTAGTGATCTTTCCATTCATGCCTTTATACCCCTGGCAAGGTAAATTGGGTCCTCTCAATAGGGCGTATACATCGGACTACACATTTAGCTCACGTGGTTTATGTTGGTTAATAGTAGCTCCCACAGTCAGAGTCTTAGTGTATTTGACTAGGTTTTTGTTATATACTTCAAAAACCAGTTCAGCATGTTATTTTCATGATTTGTACTTGGTTATTGCATTCAGCTTAACTTTTAAGTTATATTTCAGTATTTACATTCTTACTCAGTTTATGTCATTACTCATTTATTCTTTGTTTAGCTTAGTATTTATATCATGTATGCTCAGTACATTCTAAGTGCTGACGCATACTCTGCTCTACATCATTTCATGATGTAGGTTCAGGTACTCAGCATCCAGATCGCGCTTAGATCGATTCTCGGTCCACATTTCAGCAGCTTCAGTGGTGAGTCCTCATACTTCGAGGACAATAGACATGCTTTTCAGTTTAATCTTTTTATTCAGTTTTGTTAGAGTTAGCTGAGGGGCATGTCCTAGCAACTCAACTCAGTTAAAGGCTTTTCAGACATAGTAGTAGAATCAGCTTGAGTTGTTAAGTGATTGTTTTAGTTATCACTAAACTCTTAGTATGTTTTATACATTCAGACTAGTTGGGTATTCCCCACTTTCAGTTATCCATTATTTTATCTTCTACATTGCATATGTCTTATTCAGTTATTCTCAGTATGCTTGATATATGCTAAACACGGGGTTAGCTTGGGGTCACTAGTGATCCTAGGTCTCGTGTTACGTCAAGTGGGGTAGCCTCGGGGTGTGACAAATTTGGTATCAGAGCATTAGGTTCAAGATTCCTAGGATGTCTGAAAGCAGCACTAAGTTGAGTCTCTTTCATGGGTGTGAAGTGCACCATATTTATGAGAGGGAGGCTACGAAGTGTTTTAAGAAAAACTTCACTTCCTTTGTTATTCTTATCATGCATGACTATGAACTCTATTCAATCTCCTTCTAAATCCTGCTCTTCGCATTTCGGAAAATGCCTCCCAGAAGAGCTAACCCAAGGAATCAACGAGCAGCTCCAGCAAACCCATTGAAGGAGCAAGTCATGCATGTTGAGTTTAGGGCTACTTAACAAGTACTTGCTAATGCCATGACTACCCAAGTAAATCAGTAGGTTGTGATCCCAGATCTTCCACAGACTAACACTTCTACAATAAGAATCTTCATCAGATCTTGTAGAGTTAGAAATGGAAGATTTTGATATCATTATTGTCACGACCCGAGCCTACACCCTGGACGTGGCCGACACTCATGAACCATTGTTGGTCCCCAAGCGAACCCTCATCCTTGTTGGCTACAAACGGAAGACTAACTCAAGCACACATAAGCTTAAAACTGAATTAAATTTATTAAACTCCAATAGTAAACTTTAAGAAAGTTTGAACAATACTCAAAGAAAGTAAATACCAAAAATTATTTAACTGTGTCTATCTATGAAGCCTCTACTATTACAAAAAGATATCGGGACAAGACCCATGACATCTCAAAACTACTAACTGTAAGGTAAAGGTAAAGTCCTCGGGAATATAAGAAGGTTCACCAAAGCTGACTGGAATATCACATGACCTTAACGAAACACCTGTTGATGATCCTGAATACTTGTATCTGCATCATGAAACGATGCAGGCCAAATGGCTCAATACATGGAATGTACGAGCATGTAATGGGAATTCTAAAGCATAAACATAAGCTTGAACTTGATAAAAAAGAAACATACTTATCTCTTCTCAACTCAGTCAACTAAACTCAACTCAAGAATAAGATACCCAACTCAAAGATTAGATACTCAACTCAAAGATATGATACTCAACTCAAAGGTACTCAACTCAAGATACACAACTCAAGATACTCAATTCAAGATACTCAAGGATAAAGCAACAATAAAAGATGCAATATATGGAAAACTTTTAAAATAGTAGATAATAACTCAATTGTATTGAAAAATACAATAATTACTCAATTCGTATATAAAAATACAATATAACTCTGTGGGATATTCTCTAACCAACAACTATTACTATGAGCTATGTGATGATACAACGTCTTGCCTACGTTGCCAGAACTGTCCATACTTTTTTGGGGTATAGAGCCTATTACTAAGTTGATCCACTAGTCTATGCTAAAAAACATTAAGGAATCATCTAAACAGTATGACCCTTTCTACCCACATTGGCTACATGGTTTATGGGGGTTGTGAGTTGTATGAACTCTCCCCCATATCGGTGCTCAATACTACTCCCAAAATATACTAGCTCATATGTTTAAAAACATAATGCTTTCTGTTTTGAGATTATTACTCAAAAATCTTTCTCTTAAATGAGATGATACTCAAACTGCTCAAAAATCTTTTGGAATCAGTTTTGTCCAATCTTAAATGTGCAAACATTTACTCTTGGGAATACTTAGTTCCCATATATAATTTTAAAGAAAATGAACTCAATTATTCTCTTACTCAAAAACATTTCAAAATTATAATAATATATGATCATTGATGACTTGGGAAGTCATACTGCATAAACATTGATGGTATATCTAGATACCATACTGCTCATACATTGATGGCATACTCGATTGTCATACTAATCATGTTTTAGAAAAATCTTTTCTCAAAACTCATCTTTACATCTCAAAACTCAGTTTAAGAACTCAAGTGTTGACTTTAAAAAGCTTTTTTAGAATTTATAACTCAAATCATAGGGTTCCTATGGAATTATGAACATGAACGACTCAACTCAGGGATCTTAATGGCAATAAAGAACCTCAGTACTCAGAACTCAAGACTCAATGATACTACTCAACTCTAGACTGCTCGACTCATAGGGTTCATGCGGAATTATGGGCATAAACAACTCAACTCAAGGGCTTTACAAGTAACATGTAGTAGTCCCATAAGTAGGAATATAATCTCAAAATGGTTAGGAACTCCATGCTCAAAGACTTAGAACTTGAAGATGCTATTCCTCTCGAAGACACTCGATGTAGTGAGTTCATGTAGAATTTATGAGCATGAACGACTCGACTCAAGGTTCTAAAGAACATTATGGAACTCATGTATATAACTCTTCATATTCTCATACTTACTTCCTCAAAACTCAGTTTAAAACTCAAGTGTTGGCTTTGAAAAACTTCTCAAGATTTATAACTCGAAATAGGGTTCATGCTGAATTATAGACATGAAAAAATCAACTCAAGGATCTCAATAAAAATATTGAAACTCAATAATTAGGAATAGAATTCTTAAAAGAACCATGAAATCAAGAACTCAATAACTCAAATCAACTTATCTCAAGAATACTCAAATATCTGGGTAAAATCTTAGATTTCTCTTTTACTGATTTGAAAGTAGATGTAGGGCATGAAGACGAACTAATCCAACACTATGATAGCCTTTCATGCCAGGAAGAACAAGGTTCTTGAAGAATCTTGAAGAAGACTTGATTAGAAGCCTTGAAACCCTAGCTTGAAGGTAAACGATCAAGAAAACCTTTCTTAAGATTCTTGAATTAGTTTCTTGAAATCTCTATGGCAAAGAATTATGATTTTCATTAATGATTCATAATTGTATTGAGGAATTTGAGTTGAAAAGAATGGAATTCTTGGAGAAAGACTTACCTTGAAGAAGAACCTTGAAAAATATTGAAAGTATCTCGAATGGAGTCTTCTACTTTCATTTTTCCTTAGGGTTTTGCCCTAGGGTTTGAGAGAGAAGAAAATTATGGATTAAAAGATGAAAATCTGATTGTTTTGAGCCTTTTATTAGTCAATAAATTCGTTTTAAGGTTTTCTTAGAGGTAAAAAAACAAAAAATGACCCTTTTTAATATTTTTCCAATCAGCTAATTCATAACAGCATTATATCAGGTTACTAAAATAGTCATAACATTTTACTCAAAAATTGGATTGATGTGAAATTGGTAGCATTGGAAAGTAGATCAAATACCTTTAATTTGATAGGTTATGGCACACGTAACTCTTAATATGGTCGTTTGAAGTTAACCCAAGTAGAAACTTACATCAAAACTTAATTGATAAGGAAACTTCAAGAACTCTTATCAAGAACTCATTAAGAAATTTAATTACTCAATATTTATGGATAGATTCGCAAAAGAAACTCATGATTGGCACGTGGGTGAACAAACCCAACACTATGGAAGCTTACATACCTCAAAGAACTAGGTTCTTGGCAAAAATTTTAATTTCTTGAACGAACGCTTGAAACTTTGAACTTTTTCTCCTCTTGAATATTCTCTCTAAACCCTAAACACTTTAGGGATGAATGAAACTGATTCTAATCAGTTTAGACTCCTAAAACCTTACTAAAAATGTTTAGATCCAATTGGGCAAGGAAAAGATCAAAATACCCCTCATATTTTTGGGAAACTTTCCTTATTTTGACAGTCCGACTTCAAATGAGCATATCTCCCTGATACAAGCTCAAAAATTAGCAAACTCAGTGGCGTTGCAAAGATGATTCTCAGACCTTTCATTTGATATCTTATGGGTCTCCTAACTCATTATGTGCTAAAAGTTATGGTCATTTGAAGTTGATCCAAAAACTTAAAAGAACTAATGAATGACTTGAATGATTTCTTGATATATCATGAGTTTAGGGTATTTTTTATGCATTCCACTTAAGAGTTGTGTGTGTGTATCGCCATTTTGTATTGGAAATAATGTTTTTGTGACATGTTTGCAGGAAATGGGGTTGGACGCGGTTGAGTGAGATAACAGCTGAAATTCTACAGAAGTGGCCACCCACGAAGTGACCTACAGATCGTAGGTCCTTTAACGGTCCGTTGATGGGTAGGCATAGATAAGAGCACCATGGAAGCCTGACAAAGTCTGGAACTAAGAAGCAATCCTGGCACCGTAGGTCGACCTACGGGCCGTCTTGCACATCCGTAGAAGGTGTTCAGAGAGTTGAAGTTCCAGTACCTGATGAAATTCCTAAGTGTGGATCCAGGAAAGAGAACCCACAGGCTGTAGGTCCACCTACGGTCTGTCCTGCTCGTCCGTTGATGATAATCAGAGATTGATGGTTCCAAGTCCTATAGGAAAGTTCTAAGTGTTGACCAACGGAGGGGACCTACAGACCGTAGGACGACCCATGGTCCGTAGGTCGAGTCATTGATCAAATCCACATCCCCGAAGTTTATTTCCTTGTTTTGTTTCCTTTTTGTTTAGGGAATGTTTTTATACATATAGGGTATGTAAACCTCATTTTGGGGGGTTAGACATTATTGTTTACTTTTAGTTCTTGATATTTTTCTTGGGAATTAACTTGCAAACTTTGGCAATTTGATTTTCGGATTTCGGTTTATAAGATTTTTTCTTTGAAATTCAGTTCAAGATTTTGGGTTTCTTCTACTCTAAATGTAAGTTCATGAATTGTGTTCTTTCAAGCATGAGTAGCTAAATCCACAACTAGGGTTGTGGAAACCATGAGCAATTAACAACGTATGAATAATAACTAAGTAATTTTTGAATAGTGTTGATGCATGCATTGGTAATTCTTTTGCTTAGAAGTCTTTTTAACGAGTGCACGCATTAGAACTCGTCTTATTGCTACTTGCCAGACCAAGAAAGTAGTTAATAAGAAATGAATTGTCAACAGAGATTTAGTGTGATACTATCTAATAGTCTAATGTCAATTGGTGTGAGGGTGAAAACTAAGTCATACATTGATGTGATGTCTAATCTGAGGTAAAGGTAAGGGTTAGTAAAGTTTACACACGTAGTCGGACCAAGGTGCGGGATGAAATTCCCTATTTGGAGGACCAATCACTTAAGGATACCTATCTTACCAACTTTGCATGTGAAACACTAGGAAAGGATTATTATTATTAGGATTACCGCATTAAGAGCTTATGGGGAACACATACACCCTAGTTTTCTCTCATATTGATAACTCAAAGTTTGAATCTTTCTCACTTTTTACTTAAACAATAATCAGTTATTTGTTTCACAAATCCCCCCCCCCCTTTATTTACTTGTCTCAGAAATAAGTTGACTAAACGAATATAATAGTGAGTTAAGTTTAAGTCTGAACCATATTCCTCGTGGGATCGACCCCAACCTACAAGTTGCACTACAAGAAAAACAGCCTCTAAGGAAGGGAAATCTGGTCCCAGAAAGTCCAAATCCAGTCCCGAATAGTCTATTGAGACAGGAAAAGGTTGGTCGCCACCCGTCCTTAAATGCTTCTTCGTGAAAGGTCAACTAGGACAGGGTCCTTTTGCTGGTTGTAAAATGTCTTTAGAGGCGGCAACAAATCTAGTCGCTAGAATACCCTTAGAGACTACTTATCTCGTCCCAAATAGATGATTTCCTTCTTGGAAAATTACTGATTTTCTGGTCATTAAATCCCTTTAGCGACTAGCAACTAACTTGTCCTAGAATACTCTTTTGGGATGAGCAATTAACCCATCCTAGATTACATATTTTTATGAGCAACTACATCATCCTAAATTATTTTTCGCGACAAGAGACACCTCGTCCTAGATGAACCTTTAGGGACAATAAGTTGTCTCATCCTAGATGAACCTTTTAGAGACAAGAAACTATCTCGTCCTAGATGAACCTTTAGAGACGAGCAAAAATTTTGGTCTCTAGTTGACCATCAATGGTTCTGGATCTTTATATCACAAAAAATTTATAAGCTTTGTCAATAAATTAATAAGATTGCTACGATAAATCTTCATACAAAATGCTGACATAAATATAAAAAATAAGCTAGCATCCCATGTTGTTAGTTTCAACATTTTCTTAACGTAAAAAAAAGCTTAGCAAATTAACAATATCCCGAGCGAGGCCACGATTTCAAGTTTCGCATAACTTTCCTAGCAAAATATTAATGGTCTTGTGCTTCTTCTAAACTTTCATCTTAACTTGTAGCTTCAATCTTCACAAAAGAAATCAAAAATTCACCAAGGGTTACCCAAGTATATCAATAATCTGCATGAACGTAAGAAAAAATGATTTAGAAAACTTTGAGATTCTTTAACCAAGGATCAAAATCTATATCGAAAACACAAATTCATTCACATGGGAAACAAGCTGTTGCGAAGGAATTGGACAAGCAAGTTATAAATGTTTCAGGAGAATAATCCAGGTTATTTGTGTAGCAGGGAATTAATTATAAATTAAAAGCTAAAAACGTGCACAATGAAACAACTTAATATGGATTACAATATAATGAGAAATCAGTTAACTAAAAACAATGAAATGAAGAAACCTGGATCTTGGCACAACTAAATGTCGATATCACCTGCAGATAGCTAAGGGCAAATTGGACCTAAAAAAGATATAACTCTCTCTTGTTCTTGTGAATGAATGAAACCCCTCCCCTCCCCCTTCTTCAACAAAGATTACAAGCACTATCTATATATCATATTGCATTACAGTGATAGTATCAAATATAAGAGAACTATATATTGCATTCATAATGATTTTTCTATCACAAAACATTTACACTAAGAAGTATCATTAGAAATATTTGTGCAAAAGAAAAAGATGTTCGCGCACAGTTGTACAAAAACAAAAAACAGTGGAAAAACATGTGTGTACCACTTTATGTGCAGAAAAAAAAAAGAACAATTATATTTTAAACAAAGATCAATAAAAAACAAAGGAAAAAGATGTGTGTGCCACTTTACGTGCAGAAAAGAAAAAGATCAGTTATATTTAAAACACAGATCAACTATGAATGCAATATATCGAACAACCACAGGCTCTATAAAGGTGATTTTTCTCACACTCTAGTCTTATCAGAATGACACATGCACCACCGTTGGAGCTCTCCCAGCCGCAGATGGATCAAATTCAAAGCCTAATCTTAATAGGAGTAAAATCCAACAAACTTCATCCATGAATTTAGCATCCAACTCTTCGAAAATTCAAAGAACTGAAGCGATGGTGATAACTATTTCAGAAGGAGAGTTGGAATGGGCAAGAAAAATTATGTCGATCAAGCTTGGGTGGATTAATTCAATTAGAAAGGAATGGAGAAAGTGATTGCTCTCTCCAGGGATCACCCACAACATAAATTTCAAAGAGCCCCTATCGTCCCAATTTAGAAAATATAGAGTGAAAAGATTTGAGGAAGTGCCGGTGGATAGCAGCTGAAGTGTGTCGATGTTAGACCAACAACGAAGGAGATTTAGCAATATTCCAACTCAGGGGAGTATTCGCCGTATCTCAAGGAACATCTCACTGAAATTTTGAGTAATTTTGAAAAGGAATGGATGTTCTAAATCTTCGACAACAACTCCGAGATACTCATCGAACAAGCAAATTGGTGTTCTAAATCTCAAAATTAATTGAATGGGAAGGAGGATAGCTGACCTGAAAACAACCAGGTCCAAATGGTGAATGGTCTGCAAGGCTCAAGAAATCACAATAAAGAACAGATGGGAACTCATAAGCACTCAAATCATTTGGCACCATCAGGTTCTTCAAATTCTTCTTCAAAATTCTCTTTCAGGATCAAAGCTCAGGATCAATCAAATATCCAAATCAGGAACGATGTGGAACCAGGGCATAATCCCTCCAACAAGTCGAAGGGAAAGGATCACATAACTCACATGGAAGCAACTACTATGACAACTCAGGTAAATCAACAACATTTGAATGAATATAAAAATGTTATAGAGGTTGCACAGATCGCATCAACATAGGAAGTAGGGACACCATTACATCTAGAACATAGAGAAAAACATGTCAAATAACACTTCTTAAATATTTTCATCAAAAAAAAACTATTTTTTGATAATACCTGCTGATAAATAATCTCTCTAATAGGTTTGCTACGAATATGATGAAACATCTT
Organism: Solanum microdontum; assembly: GCA_036250385.1. Classification (NCBI taxonomy): domain Eukaryota; kingdom Viridiplantae; phylum Streptophyta; class Magnoliopsida; order Solanales; family Solanaceae; genus Solanum; species Solanum microdontum. Next base: position 42,311 of record JAJONQ010015761.1, read on the forward strand.
TAACTTTGCTCGATTTTCTGCATCTCTATTACTCCTCGCCTGTATTGTTAGGTAAAACTTTCATATCTAAGAAAGCTTATTAACTTCAAAAAAAGTTTCACATCTAAATATCATGATGAGCTGCGAAATGCTTGCTTTAATAATATAGACTATTAGATCATTAGATATACCTGAAAACTTTCGAAACAAAAGTGTTCCTTAACTAACCACTCCCATTCCTTCTTTTCTACGCCCTTTAGAATATTTTTAAGAGCTTGAACGATTTGCTTATTCTTCACATAAGTAGCAAGCAAGTATAAGAACGTTTTTTCTTGAAATATCTCAAGTTTGTCCAATTTCAAACCCAAAGAGAACTATCATTGTTTCTACCTTCTATATATATAACCACAGGAAATATAACTGTAAGAAATCAACTGCATATTTAACCTTCCAACAGTTAATTACAATCTGTTATTTACAGTTTTTTTCATAAATTTGGGGTGATGGAGTTTGATAGGAATGGACGAATATATTGTACAACTATAAGAACGTATCTCTTGAAAGATCTCGAGTTTGCTAAATTGTAACACAAATGTAACTATCATTATTTCTACTTTCTCTGTACAACACCACATGAGGTAATTTGTATCTGTTTTGTTTCTTCTTACATCTTTTGTGAGTTCAAGTAAATTTGATTGTAAAAAAGCATGATCGATTCCTTAGACACACACAAAACACTATGATATGATCCATTTATAGTAGATAATAATTCAATGGTTCTTTTGCAATTACTAATTTATTTTAGTTAGATAGAAATCTTTTAGGAATTAGTTGCACGTGGTTACTTATTAAGATCAATTTTCATAACTGCAACCACTTTCAAAATAGATTTCTCTAGTAGAATATAAATCCCGATATCTTCTCTCTAAACACTGTTTTTAACTCATGACCTATGAGAGCCTCTGTTCAAGAGTAGCTCACTGTTTTGTTTATTTAGGAGCAGTCATTTCTCTTAGGAATGATCCCCTTATTTTTGGGATCTTATCACACGATAAACTTGAATATACTTCAAAAAAAATTGACCAGCTAATCTTAGAGAAGAAGAGTAATTAAAACAAGTAGTGTAACTCGAACAAATCAAATATACAAAAGAAGAAAAAATTAGCTCCCAAAAGAGGAAGCTTACCAGAAAGTTGAACAAACAGAAAAGAGCTAGTGATTCAGCTTTACAAGAACAGAAAAAAATATGGTGCAACTATTACAACGTATCTTCTTGAAAATCTTGAGTTTTCCAAGTTTTGAAACCTAAATGAAACTATCGTTGTTTCTACCTACTATGTACATCATATATAAAAGGTAATTTGCATCAGTTCTATTGCTTTCTTCATCTTTCATCAGATCGAGTTAGTTTCATCGTAAAAATATGATCGATTCTTTAGGCACACCCTATACACTATGCTATAAGAAGAAAACAATCAACAAATCAAATTTAGAGAAGGAAAAAAAAACTCAAAGAAGAGGATCATAGCTGATATACAAGTAGA
>JAJONQ010015762.1:0-14095 GCA_036250385.1 Solanum microdontum
GGTACATCCTCTTTAATTTCTTATTCTTTCTCAATTCACATAACACTTGTCACAACCATGTCTCAAAACAATGCAAATGACATGTTCACACAAATAATGAGGAGATGACCATTTTCATAACATTGCACAATTCACAACAACACAATCGTGATACAACACCAACAATGATTCAACAAGCCTTTCAAACCATTCTCAACACATCACACAAACAATTAATCACATTGCCTTTCATTACCCCTTTTTCATCATCATTAGAATTAATCAATGTGGATAAGTCAACCCATCACCAAGTCTCATTACCCCCAAACACATATTACAAGGAAATACACGAATTTCATACACTTAACAAGGGTTTAGAAAACCACTTGCCTTAAATAACCGAACAATCACTCCGAGACTTGAGACTTCCCTTTTTGTTGAGCTTCCAAATCAATGCAATCTATTCAAGTACATATTCACAATAAGATTTCGAAACTAACAACGCTCATATTACTATAGGTTTAGCCTAGACCCAAAAGATCACCCAGATCTATAATCAAGTTCCTAAGTTTCAAAGCTTAGGGCTAAGTCCAATTCTTTTCCAATATCATAATTCGAATGGTATTTATATGATATGATAGATCTAATATTTAATTTCCTATCTCAATATGCTAAAATTTAACTCATAATGTGATAATAATAAGAAATTAAACCAAATCACCAATCATTCACGGAAAGAACACCACCTCCGAACCCAAGATTACATACGTCCCCACTGTATCTCCAATTCTAATTCCTAATTGCTAACCACACATAGTGTACCAATCATTACCTATCAATTTTTCATTTAAAGTTAGTCACAAAATTTTCCCAGGATCCACGTGTGAACAACTATCAATTTCCATTCACCTTATCCTTCCATTTATGACAATTATTTTATATTTTCTCTTTTTCAATGTTCAACAAATACACTTCAAATTATCTATAATCAAATCATCTAACTAGTCACAATTATTCACTGATTACCCACTAACAAACTGATTCCAAAATCATCCCAATTTACAACCAATCACGTGAGTTGTTAGTTAACTTTAAAGAACCAAATTGGCAATCATTACTTATCATTATACACATATCCAATTACATACTATATACTCCCTCCGTCCACAATTGTTTGTCAGGGTAAGGTCATGCACATCCTTCAAGAAAAATTTAATACAAGGTGTAATTTGACTAATATAACCCTACTATACCAAGAATATCAAAAGTCCACATAACTTTTCAATTGAACTACACTATCATTAAGGGCAAAATTGGAAAAAAGTGACTAATTATTTCTTGATTGTTTAAATTGACAATTAATCTTGGACATCTATTTTTAGTATACCTGCTAAATAATTGTGGACGGAGGGAGTAATATTGTTATATATATATACATATGTGTACAACAATTAAGGAAAGCCTAGCGGAGCAATTTAATGCAGGCAGAAATTGAAAGCTTTTGTTGAGATTTACCTGAAGCGGTTCCTAAGCCGTGATGCCAGAACCCTTTGCCCTTTTCTTCTTTTCCTTTTTTGAATTAATTATGTACTAAAAGTGATAAATTATACTCACTTATTTTATTAAATAAATATAGGCTAAATGATATAGGACCTTAAATAAATTATCACTTTAGCCCATTAACTATCGATTAAGTCATTTATCTACAATCACCCATCAATTAATTAACTCACGTTAAACGAATAGTTCAAAATTTCCAAAAATGACCTTTCGGGTCATTATTGTGGGGTAAAAATATTTTACATTTTATTTTATAAAAAAGTATTAAATGACCTTCCGGGTCATCACAGTGGGGTAAAAATATTTTACATTTTATTTTATAAAAAAGTATTATTTTTCTGGGATAATAATTTTAATCTTTAATTTTAACTAATACTAATAATTTATTTAAGTTTTGTCAAGGTGAAATGTTTTGTCGGGTGTGATGTGGCATTTTTTTAAAATAAAAGAGAGTGTATTAGACACACCATGATGAGAGTGGTATAAAAGGGAGAGATGTGTTTCTCAAATTAATAAGTGATAGTTTAAGTATGAAACTCAAACTCTAATAGTTTAGGTATGAAACTAAAAAAAAGGTATAGTTTAAGTGTGTTTTTGACACTTATCTCTTTATAAAAAAAAGGAAAAATTATATGAAATAACAAACTATTAATTCAAATTAGATGCCATAGCCATAGTTTAATTTAATTGTAATTCGCAGCAAACATCTCCTTTTTTTGTCATCTAATTCGGTATACAATTAACCATTTTATACATTTCGGTATAAACTGTATAAAATGCATTTGTGTTTGTATAAAACGAGAGAAAAGTGTATATACAAATATAAATACATATATTTTCGTCATATACACTTATAATTATACAAATACAGATCTTATTATACAAATTACAATGTATAAATGAATTTATCCAAAACTGAATAATTTGTATAAAATTGGATTTTGTAGTGAATTATACAAATCAAAAGCTCCATAACAAATTTGCTATGGAGCAATTATGCGAACTATAACTATAACATACAAATATAATTTTTATGTTTGCTATATGTGTGAGTTATTCTAATAAAATGTCAACTTTATATGACAAAGTTGAAGGATATATGGAATTCTTTTTAAAGAAAAAAATTTAGAATCCAACCAGGAAAAGAAAAAGCAAAAAGAAACACAATATGAAGAAAACAAAAATCACTTGCATTGGTAACAAAAAATTATCTAATCCTCTCTTACTTTTTAGAAATAGAAACAGAAAAAAATCTCCAAGATTGGAAGAGACATTTTTCAAAGTGTCTGAAACCTTTTCAGACCACTCCCTTTTACTTCCAGAAAAATTTTGCTTTGTTGATTTTCCGGCAGTCCCTTCTCTTGCTTTCCAGGGAAAGATAAAGAGTTGAAAATCTACAATGTGAGTCATATCTCTTGTTAATTTATGCTCACCACTCAAAACTTCCCCAAGATACTAACTTTCTGTTTCACTCTAGCTTTTTCACTGAGATATGTTGATTTTAAAGCTTTTTCACTCTTGGGGTTCTCATTTTCTTCAAATCTTGAAATACCCATTTAAGGATTTCAACTTTTGGAGTTATGTTAGACCGAGTACTTTTGCTCTACATTGTCCTTAAAAGTGGGATGTAATTGTAAAGATCCATTCTTTCTTGCATGTGCACTTAGATTTGTTCTCTTATCTTTCCTTAAAAATAATTTTTTCTCTTACCTAAATTGCTCTTTTTTGCTTAGAAAAACTGAGATATATATGTGTGGACTCATGGTTTCTTTGCAACGCGTATTTTGTCAAAGGCATGTTTGTTTCCAAGTCTATGCGTCTATATTGACTTTTAAATAGTTAATTTTTGGGGTATTAAACTACTCCCTGATTAGGTTTTCAACTTTGGATGCTTGCAAAACATTTTTTAGTGTCACTTTAAAGTATAGAAAAGTGGTTGAATATGCATAAGGACCTAAATAGGGTCCCATTTGTAGTTTTGAACCAGGATTTCAAACAAAAGCTGTTTTCTTTAGACATTTTTAATTAATTTTCTTTGTGTACTGTTTATTTTATGGTCCATCTGTAGGTCATATTTTTTTTAGTTCAATCATAAGGTGTGGATCTTTTGTTTTCTCACATGGCAAGTTTCTTATAGGGAAGCATTTGCTGTTTCAAGAAAGTGTCTGCAGGCAATATTCTTCCAATTGATGTGGTTTGGATGTCTTTTCTGAGGTTCAATGCTTCCCTTCTCTTTCAATCATTTTCCCACCTTTTGTTTGATCTTGGTGTAACCTTGAATCAATTGGTAGTTTAAGAGTTTTACCTTATAGTTGATAGTGATATTTCAATTCCTTTACAAAAGAACAGTTCTTGTTCATTGTAAATCAGTGGAATGACTGAACATATTTTTTGTTGATATGCAGAAGCTGGAACCAGCTTTCTGTCTTTTCATCTGCTTCCGCAAGTAGTGACAGATATGGATAGAGGAGACAGAATAATAGCCTGTTATTCTAATTTGCTGCTTTCTGTCTCTATCGGGTTCTTGCTTTTTTCAGTTGTCAGTTCACAAATTCCTTTGGGTTCCAAACTAACAGTAGAAGAGAACAATTATTGGTTCTCATCCAATAAGGACTATGCAATTGGATTCTTGAACTTCTCCGACCAGTATAGCTTTGGTGTCCGTTTCAATGCAATTTATATACCTAGCAGTGAGCAAGCAGCCATTTGGACTGCAGGGTGGAATGTTAAAGTTAGTAGCAAAGCATATTTTGAGCTTTCCCTAACTGGGGAAATGATATTGTTTGATCCAGCAAAGGGAAAAATTGTTTGGCAAAGCAAAACTGGCAACACATCTGTTGAATCAGCTGTTCTTCTTGATGATGGCAACTTTGTCCTGTTAAATAGGAATAAGAGTGCTGTTTGGCAGAGTTTTGAAAGTCCATCTGACACAATGTTGTCTGGCCAGAGTTTATCTGTTGGCCAGTCTCTTCGAGCTTCTAGCAGGGGTTCTTTAACAAGTTATTACAGTCTTCATATGAATGTTTCTGGTGAGATGCAGCTTAGGTGGGAGACTAGTATCATTTACTGGACTGTTGGGGGTCCTAAATCTGCTGTACGAGCCATTCTTGGCTCTGACGGAATCCTCCAACTACTTGATCAGCAATTGCAAGCTGTTTGGTCAGTCTATGGTGAGGACCACAATGATTCTGATGTGAAGTTTCGGTTCCTCAGACTAGATTCTGATGGTAATCTTCGGATATACTCATGGGAAAATAATGCAACGTCATGGAGAACAGTTTGGCAAGCTATAATTAATCAGTGTGATGTCTTTGCAACCTGTGCTACCAATGGTATTTGCACCTTGAATGCATATGACTCTTATGTTTGTTGGTGTCCATTTAGATCTACAAGAGACTCAAACTCTGAATGTCTAATTCCATACAAACCAAGTTGTGAATCTGGTTCATCCATGATCCTTCATGAGCATATGTATTTGTATGGAATATACCCACCAAACAACACAGTTGTGCAAACCAATTTGCAGCAGTGTAGAAGTCTGTGTCAGAAAGATCCATCCTGCCATGCTGCATCCTTTATCAACAATGGCACTCCACAATGCCACATGATGAACTCCCGGTATGTTGGTGGTCAATCAGATCCTTCTTTGGGTTCCGTTACTTTTGTCAAAACTTGTTCAGACCCAATTGCTGTTTTACCTCCGCCTGTACCTGCTCCGAGAAAGGTATCACAGAAAATCTGCGTTGCTTGTCTGTTAGAAGTTGCTGCTGCGTCAATCGTTGTGTTTGTCATGCTTCAATTCAGCATTGGAGTTTACCTTTTCAGGAGAAGGAAACATATGATGCAGAAATCTGCTTTACCCCATATAGTGCCTAATGCTACTGGCTGCATCGTGTTTTCTTACTCTGAAATCAAAGACCTGACTGATAATTTTAAGCAACAAATTGGGCAGAATGTGTTCAAAGGTCTACTTCCAGATAATAGGCTTGTTGCAGTTAAAGATCTCAATGCCTCTATTGATGAAAGGAGGTTCCGGGCTGCAGTTCTAAAAATAGGAAGCATATACCACAAAAATCTTTTGAGGCTGGATGGTTATTGCTGTGAGTCCGGCCGTAGGTTATTGGTTTATGAGCTTGCCAAATATGGTTCTGTTGACAAATGTTTAGAAGAACCTAGAATGTGCAAGAGATTGACGTGGAGAAAAAGAATGGATATATGTTTGTCAGTGGCAAGGGCCATATCTTACTTGCATACAGGATGTAGGGAGTTTATTAGTCATGGAAATCTTAAATGTGAAAATGTTGTCTTAGATGATGAATTAGAGGCCAAAGTTAGTGAATTTGGGCTGAGGACTATTCAAGCTGAGGCTTCCAGTAGTGGGGGGCTAGCAGAGACAGATGTAAGAGATTTTGGCAAAGTGATGGTGGTATTAATCACTGGATGCCAAAATGCGGATGAAGCTTGTTATTGGTCCTATGAAAAATGGGTGAAAGCTGAAAAGGAAATGGCCATGGATCAGCGAATTGTGGTTGGCGCCGATTCAGAAGAGTTAGAACGAGCATTAAGAATTGCATTTTGGTGCTTACAAGGTGATGAACGTATGAGGCCATCAATGGGAGAGGTAATCAAGGTACTGGAGGGAACTCTGACTGTCGATCCTCCACCACCTCCTTTTGCTCATAATCAACAGTGGCCACCTGATGACGAATCACCATCTGAATCATATTCAGCACTGTAGAAGTTCTAATTCGTATATTTCATTCCCATTAAGTCATCTGTTTCTGTACAGAACTTACCAGGCACCTTCGACTTGGCATGATGTAGAATGCCTAGTTTTTCCAGTATGGCATGCTTAATCTGAAATTCAAGACGAGCATCCCACTCTGCCTCTTCTGAAACTGTAACCTTGGTATGTAACCCTCCAAGTACAGTTTTGTGTTAGAAAATCCTGATTCAGAAATCCAGGTTTCTTTTTAAAGTTTTTGATTCTGTTCATGTTAATTATCGCTGCTTATCACATGTGTTTACATTTGATATTTTCTTCGAGGTGACTAAACTTCCTTAACTCTGCCCAAAATGTCTCCTTGGCTTGTGCTATCAGTTGGCACTGGCTTTTTTACTAGGCAGTGGTCCAAGAGAACCGGATGAGGTTTGAACCTGGACATCTCTATTCTTAGGATTACTCTGACCATTAAGTCGATCCTAAGTTAAAATGGAAATGGAAGTTTGTCTCTTTTTCTTTACAGAGGTGGTGTCCATGCTATTTGCACCTCGACCATTTCACCAGGTACTTGGTATCTCCACCAACCTAGGTATCAGGTAACTCTTATCTCCAAAGCCTAGACAAATGGAAAGAAATCACCTAGCATTTTGAATTTCGTTGATAGGTCACACTTGTGTTTTATATATGTTCTGTTTTGATTTTGGCTTGCTGCACCTTTGTAGCCTGGTAAATAGGGTCATTTTCGGTGAACATCCATGATCAGTATTTCAGCAATGAACACAATTTCATTATTTTTATTAGTGAAAGAGTTGTCAATAGTAATTAATAATTTATGTATTGGTCCTTGTCATTAATCTGTCTGGCCATTTAGCATTACCCTTTTAATATATGGTCAAATGAATCCCCTTGAATCATGCATGTAATTTATCCAATATTTATTGCTTGATGGAGTGATTAGCCAGGATGTGAGGTTTTTATTTATACTCTCTCCATTCATTTTATATGTCACTTTTTTAGATTTCACTTGTATTAAGAAACTAAGTTCATAATTCTACCCTTATTTAATGTGTTTTTTGAAGTCAATTTTTAATAAATGATAAATATGCTTGATTTTTGCATTTGGTATTTTTGATTATTTTCATTAATGGAAACTTTGATTGAGCAGATGAGCATAAACATCGATACTTGACAACATAATCAATTATTTAAAGGAGTTGTTAAAAAATAATTACGAAGATGTGTACAATAACAAAGAATCTTTGGATGTATTTAGATTTTACTTGAATCAATATGTAATAGGTATTGCCAAAGGTTTTTTTTTTATAAAAAAGGTGGTCACTGCCAGGCAAAATAGCAAAATTTCATTTTTAAAAAGTACTTTTTATTTATCTATCACAAAAAAAGGATAGAGAGTAATTTTTTTAGTATAATATTAGTAAATGTGTATTGTAATTCTTCATTCTTGTATGCTTCTTCTCCCTCATCAGGAATTTGGAAATTTATTCAAGTTGAAATTGTGCATAACCCCTTTATTTGGATCTTGATTTTTTTCAAATTGACCTTCACATATTTTAGTTAAATCATCTATTTTTACATCCCCTTTAAACCTTTTGAAGTGTCATCTTTCTTGATAAAATTTGTTGAAATTTCAACTTTCAAGATTATTTTTTTGAGTTTTTTCTCCATCTTTTATTTTTAATTTGTTTGTTGAGATTTCTTTTTCAAAATTAGATTTTATAGAGTAGTACAATGTTGAGTGTAATTAATTAATGTATGAGTTAATTACAATGAACATTAATTACTTATTAATTTTCCTAGTTTGGTCAAATATCTATTTTCAAGACTAATTAACTATAAATGGTATAATAGGAAATTTGGAAGAATACTGTAATTTATGGATTAATTTTATGAAATGACAAGTATTATGGACCAACTAATACTTGTCATTTCATAAAATCAATGCATAAATTACAATAATCTTTCTATTATACCCTTATTAGTTTTGAAAATAGATATTTGACCAAACTAGGAAAAGTAATAAGTAATGCTCGTTGGTATTACCTCGTATATTGTCCATTCTATAAAATCCGATTTTGAAAAAGAAATCTCAACAAACAAATTAAAATTAAAAGATGGAGAAAAATTAAAAAATAATCTTGAAGTTGAAGCTTTAACAAATTTTATCAAGGAAAATGACACTTCAAAAGATTTAAAGATTGTAAAAATAGAAGATTTAACCAAAATATGTGAAGACCAATTTGAGAAAAATCAAGATTCAAATAAAAGAGTTCTGCACAATTTCGACTTGAATAAATTTCTGATGAAGGAGAAGAAGCATACAAGGATGAAGAATTACAATACACATTTAATATTATACTAAAAAAAATTACTCTCATTATTTTAGTAAGTTTGTATCCTTTTTTTTTTTTTCTCTTTGTGATAGATAAAGAAAAAGTACCTTTTCAAATGAAATTTTGCTGTTTTGCCTGGCACCGTTCACTACTTTTTCTTAAAAGAAAAAACTTTTTGTTGGCAATACCTATTACATATTGATTCAAGTAAAATCTAAATACATTCAAAGTTGCTTTATTATTGTACACATCTTCATAATTTTTTTAAGCAACTCCTTTGTATTATGGATTGTGTCGTCAAGTATCAATGCTTATGTCCATCTGCTCAATCAATGTATCCATTAATGAAAATAATCTAAAATATCAAATGCTGAAATCTATCATTTATTAAAAAGTTGATTTAAAAAATAAATAAATAAAGGTAGAATTATAAATTTACTTAGTGTTTTTTAATGCAAATGAAATCTAAAAATGTGACATATAAAAAGAAACGGATGAGGCATATTATGTGAGTAAAACGTCAAAAATACACCTAAATTATCTTTTTTTCTTGAGTTTGATATCTAAATTATTGAGAGTGTCAGTTTTATTTTTAAACTATCACTCATTGATTTGGAAAACATTTCTCTCTTTTATTACACTCTTGATGGTGTGTTTATACACTCTCTTTTATTTTAAAAACTAGGGAATATGGCCGCGCTTTGCGCAATGGTTAAAAGATGTGTGTTAAAATTATTTTTCTTTTGGATTAATTATATCATTATACTATCTGTAAAAAATGTTCTATTAAAAAACTACTTTATTTCTATTGCATTGAATGGGTAATTGTTAGTATGTTTTAATGGTCCTCCTTGATTTTTATTGAGATATCAAAGAGATTGATCTTTAAAATTGTAATATTTGTCATGGAAATTTTTCGTGAATGTGTTTGAAATGATTTTCAATGTAAAATCACAATAAAATATATATAAAAAATACATCAACAACGTCCTATTATCACATTAATCTTTTGAGAATGTATTCTCTAATAAAAAATTATTTCATCACTCTATTACATTGAAATCAATACATGAAAAATGTGATATCATTCTTTGTTAGACTAACCTGGTGAAACTTCTCTGTGTATATATTTTTTCAGTTGCTCTTGTTCCTTTTTGAAATATGCAATTCGTTCTTGCATAATATTTTCATACATCGCTTTGTTGTGGATGATCCATAATTTTCTTATCCATTGTAGCACTTCTATAATTATTTTCAAAGTCAAACGAAGGATAGAGTATTGCAATAAAATGTAATTTAAATATAATACTATTAAACATTTGAAAAACTAACATCAATTAACCACTCTGAGCAAATGGTGCTAGTTGTGCTTTTCATTTAATTGTTTTAAATGACGTGTTAATTATTTGGATTAGTTAGATCTTTGTGTAAAGATAAGTGTCAAGATTTTGAAAAAGAATTGAAGGAAAGTTAGAGATTTGTATTGTTATTTATTTATTATGAAAGATCTGTTATTGATTTATTATGCAAATATAGTAAATGAAAAGGTGTAGAGGAATAGCTTAGGATGATGTAATTGTAAAAGAAGTAATTCATAAATATGTAAGATCATTAACACATAATTCTGTAATATTGTTGGTATTTTTCTCATTTGATAAAAAAGACTATTAAGTGAGGTAATTTATTTATCCTGTATAAGTTTTTACATTGATCATGTACATTAATAACATCAAAATTTTAAAATATAAAAATAAGTGTTATTTATAACTTTTTTCTTCCTTGATTGTGCTCTCCATTTAATTATTTTAAATAATGAGATGATTTTTGAATTTGTTAAATGTTTATATAAAGATTAGTGTCCACATTTTGGAAAATGTGGCAAGATAAATGTTGTTAAGCTTGAGAGAATGAGAACATGGATCTGAAATTATTCTGAATTTCAAGCTGGTGTTCGGAGTGGGAAACTTCCGGAAAGAGGCATGAAATTCATATGACCATTATCTGGTTGGACTGTCACTCTTCTTTTCATGTGGATGTCATTTTCACAAATGATAGTTTCTATAATGTTATTTTGGAGTAAAATATTCAAATCAATTTTTTTTTCACGTAGGTGGTAATATTTAAATCATATACAGAGAAATAAATTTGAAAGTTATCATTCCACCTCCCTCCCCATTAAGGGAGATAATCATTTGACTCTGGTAATGTATAATACATAATTGCATTTCTCTTCTTCTTCCTTTTCCGTAAAGAAAGTTTATGGGATGTTGCAATTATATTTTTATCAGTACTCAATCAAGATTCAAGTTGTGACCTTTGGAATTTCAAATGGTTTTACTCTGCATAGATGTGTACATTGTACCATGCATCTATCATTATTTAAAATTGTACGGATGTTGATATTTATTTACAATCAACATTGCCTAAACACAGTTAGGTCTTCAGATCACCACTTCAATTTTATAGCTACTCAAGATTAGACCAAAACATGTTCCTTAATGAGAAACCATCCTTGTCGTCTTGCTTGCTACTCCTGCTACTACTGCTTATGCTAGGGTTTCTATTTGACAAAGTAGTTACTAATTGAGAAGATGCTATTTTGAGGATTCAATTGTCACCAGGCAGTGGCTCCAATTTATCATCTTAGTGTCTCCAAGGTTTCTGGATTCACAGGTCGCCCTGAATTATCTCTTACATACATACAGTTGGCATGGAAGCCTTAGAAAATCTATCCTTCAAACTATTGACTCCATTTGCTTTCTTCCACTGGCATCTGTTGACAATAAATGGAAAACAAAGTTAGCACTGCAAGCCATAAATACAGTAACTACATCTCCCTCTCTATCAACCAATGTGACATATTCATTCAATTAGAGTGTACACAATCTTATTCCTGTGTCAAAAGCGAATATAACAAATATATGAGTTGTTTAATATTACACTTTTACTCAAACATCAATTTGGATAGTAATATAATCAGTATAATCTAATAAATAAAGTCGAAAAAGGACTCTTCTGATATCTGCTAACAATCCTACCCTGTTTTGAGTAATAATATCCAACATCAATTTATGTACAGATCATATAGTCACTTAATATATTTCGTTAGTGCACTTTATTATAGGTAAGGGGTAAAATAGATTATAAAGAAATAGTAAACAGTGTGCTAGTTAATCCATTTCGAAAACGTACTGTGTACTTAGGCATATGCTTCAAGGAATATGGTAATATTGTTTTCCAATACAAGTTAACTATTTCAGTATTCATGTTGTCGTCCTTCTCAATTTCTGATCTTTTGTTACAAGCTTCTGCTATGCACATAGTCCATAGAAGGTCCGACCCACAAGCGTTTATTTTATATGTAGAAACTAAAAATAATTAATCTCTATGAAGATACAAGAGTATTCAGTTGATATACAATATAATCAAAGACCATGACACTCTCAAAGGACATAGAAACTTGTTCATCAGTTAAACTTGTTAAAAGAACACACATTGTATTCATTTTTCCCAAACACATCATTCACATCTTATATAACCCACATTACTATTCTCAACTCGATTCATTCCGGAATCAAGAACTGATTTTTCTATATCAATTTATTTTGACTTTCATCATTTCAGAAGTAATATTGCCAACCTAAAACGCTCCAAATTTCTAAAGTCCATTCAGCTCTGCCATATTAGAATCAACTAAGCCAGAGGATCCAGGAGACGAATACAAACTAAACCTTTCTTTACACAATAATGCCAACATAAAGATAATTAACTGATATTTTACCTTGTTGAGTTTGAGAGACCAGGAATGGAGTTTGCAAAAGTAGTTGAACAACTCCGTAGAGGAAATCCAAATCAACAGTTACTGCATCCAATCTTTTGCAGCTACAGTAAAACTTGCTATAGACACTACTTCTATCCACTAAAAAGGACCACTGTTTTTTTCTAAATAATGGAATATTTTAAGTTACACATTGACCATCAATTTAGATGCAAAAGCAGGAAGCAGTATGTTTTGGTTTCAAACATAACAATAAACAATGGTTTCTTGTATAATATGGATATGCCATATTACCTTGTACAAAAATAGTTTTTTATTTTCATAATATTTGCATATATAGATATATTTTGACATAAAAAAAAAACAATATCAAAATTGTTTTCTTCATTGACTATATATATATATATATATATAGCTATTAAAATTACCTCCTTTTTCCTTCTTACACATTTCTTCTTTTACTTGTACTATTTTATGTTGTCTGCCTCCTAATCTCTTTGCTTAACTCCAAAAAACTTAGAATGTGATTCCATTTTTAACTACTCTTCTTCTTCCTCCTAATGTTCTGCAATAATAAAAAAATAATTCTTCAGATAACTCCTACTAATATTTCATTATATAATTACTATCACCAACTAAATAAATTAAATAAATAGGCAAAAACAAAAAACGAAAGAGGTGACAAAATGCACATCCAATAAAAGAGACTGAAATAAATGGTAAAAGAATATTACGTAAGAAGCAATATAAAAAATTGCTCTAAGTGATGCATCGTCTCAAACTTTGAGTTTGTAAACGGATTAAATCAAATATAGCATAGGACTTAATTAAATATCCATCAAAACTATTATATATCCAACACAAATTTAAACCAACACCACATAGAGAACTTTTCATCATGCTGGAAATATAAGGATATTGATAATATACATTAGAAGGGAATTTTCATAGAAGGCTAAAAGAGCAAACCTATATCAAGGTCATGAATGTCATCAAGCACAATATCATGGGCCTATTTTAGTAATAAGTTCTGCATCTATGTACAACTATAAACGAGATTAGTAAGAATAAAAACTCAATTAAAAGAAATATAGACAATGTAAATTTGAATATGGGAATGATTCACTACTCATCTATATATACAACCAGAACTGAGGTATGAAAGGGGCAAATAAATCAGCAGAGTATTTATCACTAATTATCAGAGATTTATACACAATTTAAGACATTACAGTTACAAATGAGGAAGATGAAGCGATGCGGTATATGGAAAACGTACCTTTGGTTGTTGGGAGGGAGAAGGTCGCAATAATTTGGAACGTGTGGATGTGAGAAGAACAGCTCTTGGGAGGGAGAAACTCACCAGGAATTGGAAAAGTTTGAGGTAAAAAGAATGTTTGGGCTGGGTCATTATTGTTGTGGACGTGGGCTGGGCTTTACTCTGATTTAATAGGTGACATGTGGGCTGGAGCTAAACAATTAAGTAAAACTTACATAAATGACTATAGTTTTAGGGTTATTAGATTGAAATAGCTATAAGTATCATATTTTAAAAAAATAGCTACAGTTTGAGTTAAAAAATAGCTAAATTCCATAAATATTTCATTTTTTTTAATACAAAAATACATTCAAAATTAACTCCCACTAAATGAGGTCAGTTAATGTAACTGACAAGGCTATTTTCCAGCCCTTAAACCCACTAAT
>JAJONQ010015763.1:0-46144 GCA_036250385.1 Solanum microdontum
TGAGTGTATATGGACAATGAGGAAAAGGCCCATCTGCTAATACAATAGGCTGGGTCATCTATAGTAAACTCATGAGATGGAAGATCCTCCGCTAATGCAATAGGTTGGGTTTCTAGTAGCAATCTCCCTATCCCACAACAATGTGCCAAACATATGACTTAGCTAGTGGATCCACCTGAGAAGCTAAATATAATTAGTTCTACCATCGGCAAGTAAGAACGCCTTCTTTTGGTGTGGGGTTATATGACACCGGATTCCATGTAGCTCACATGGTCTATGTCAGTTATGGAAAATATTCCCTAATAACATTAAGATAATGAATTTGATAGGAACTATAATATGACTTATTAATAGGTTTACTTGGTAGGAGGGGGGGTATGGGACTTCACTCTTACATTGCACAAGGAGACTTGTTAGGATGTTGTGGAATGGTTTCCTTATGGTATGATAAGATATGACTAGATGACTTTGTTTATCTATAGTTTTGGAACTTGTATAATTCCTCATTTATGACTTTGGATTATGGTAAGCGTGAAGATTATAGTAATGAATGTGTGGCTTCAAGGAATGCTTAGTAAGGTTGGTATTATGGGATGCCAATCATACATTGCACATACATTCTTAGTGGTTGCTCAGCTATTGATATTACTATGTTATGAGTGTATTGTGACTATATCTTGTCTTCTATGTTTGAAAATGCATACTGGCTTTCCAAACTTGATAAATGCATACTTCCAAGAAAAATGTCCTATTTATCATATTTAAATGTTTTTATGCATGTTTCCATATTAGTGCATACTTGTGCTAACCCCTTCTTTTCTACATTCTATGAGTATAGGTCCCGGACGTTGATTCATCACTTCTTTCTTCAAAGTAAAGCTTGGGTCGACTATTCCCTATGTTTTGGTGATTCCGCCAGTTCGAGGACCAAATCTTTATTTCAATCTTAGTTTTAGTCGTACTTTATTATGTTAAGACTTTCGTTGATGTAAAGGGTTAAGTCCCTAATTTCATACTCCTATCTTTTGATGGTTAATGAGACAAGTCTAGTATTTCCATAACTCTTTATATATTGAATTTGAAGTTTGGCTTCTGTTTAGAAAAGTTTTAATTTTCGGCATTATTTCTTATGACATTATGTGTATGATTATGATAAGGGCTTGTATGCAACCCCCTTCGGGGTTAACTACGCCATGTTACGTCTAGGGGGTAACCTCGAGTCGTGACATGTTAGCATGACAAGAAGGGGAAAAACTAAACTAACTATGAATTGAAAATGATAGTAAACTATAACGAGAATGAACCAAAACATATCAAAATAAACTAACCAATTTTTTGTAAGGCACAATCAGATAAAAACCATGGTCCGTGAAGCCCTCCGTGATATGTACTTGAACTATCAAAACTGGGTTCATCAAGGCTTACAAACTGGAATCTTGTCACGGACGTCACCACGGTTTGTGACACTGACCACAGTCTATATAGGTGCCCGTGGTCTTCACTTCGCCGAGTCAATGTTCAGCTTATCAAGGTTTCTTCATTGGTTCAACTGTACAGATACTACCACTGACCTTTATGAGGACCACGGCCCGTGAAGTCGTCCGTGGTCTTTACTTTGCTCCACCAAAATGTGATTCTTTCATGCCTTGTCATTGGTTCTAATTCATGATCCCTATCACGATTAGTCATTATCTTAATGACCAGTCAAGGCGTCCTTGATGTTTACTTGGTTCAATTCACTTTCACTCTGGATTTTCTTCTTTTCTTTCTTCTTTCCCGTCCTAATGTTTTACCTGTACAAACACTACCAAACACATCATATCCATATAAATACACTCGATTCTAGTATTAATCCTTAGTTTTCAAGCATCAAATATGCCAGGATTTCGCGGCACATCAACACCCTCAACTTAGAACCATTACTTGTCCTCAAGTGATGAGAAAACAATACATTTAGTGCTCAAAAATTCAAAACCTTTTTGAAACTATGCAGCACCCATCTCAACTACAATTTGTATCCAAAACCAACAATCCAACATGCAAGGATCAATATATGACATCACATTATTCCCAGTCGACCATGCTTATTCTTGTGCATTATCAACTAACACAATTTAACTATCAAATGGATTAACTGTGTCCTCACTCTAAAGAAGTCCCTCACTCATGATAACTGGGACTACTTTCTACTCTCACAGTCTCAGAGAACTTCTAACACTAGCAACAAAAGACCATAGGCTTTCCATTGCTTTCTACACTCTATCTTTGGAATAACCGGAATAAGATCTCCATAGGACTTTATCAGCTTGTAACATAGGCTCAGGTTAGGGAATGGATTTTTGGGTTTGTGAGTGACTAATACCTTGTTTCTTCAAAAGTTTCGTTCGCACACAACTTTTTCTTAGCGATTCCTTATATTTTTTCATTTCAGTACATCCCTGCAACCATTATTTTCTTTTTCTTATTTTTTTATTTTTTATTTTTATTGCATATATTGTTCTTTCAGCTAACTGGTTGAACCATCTTTTTCACTTTTCCTTTCTGCTGGGGTGGTAATCACCCTCAACTTAGGCCTTCGGCCTGAGTTGTGACATCGTATCTTCAGAGACCCAATGATATAATATTTAATGGGTAAGAACAAAATTGGTTAGCAGGATCAAATCGGGTTCAAATGATAAGCTATTTTATTTGGTTGTTTTATTTTTGTCTTTTCAATGGCTTAGCAAAAATGGCATACTGATCATTTCCTATCAAGTTATTCTCTGATTTTAAGCAAGACTTCTCGGGCAAGTTGTAGTTTCTGCTCCTAGCGTTAGACTTCGAGCAAACCTCACACACACATGACAAAAGACTATATTCTACAGTTTCTTCGTTCACTAATTTATTTTCAAACAAGCAATGTTCAACGCATGAGTACCTGAGATGTCATCTAAAGAGTCTAACAGTAAAATTTCAAATTAATGCTATCATTCCAAACATAACTAGCTGCTGCACAACTCAACACAAAAACTTCATATTTTCCTCAAAAACACAAATACAACAATCAAAATTATCAGACAAACACATAGTCAACCTCCATTCATTCTAACAGCTAAAATGGCAGGTTGCACACCACCCCCTCCCAAAAGAAGGACTTTTCCCTCAAAGTCAATAAGGAAAAAAGATATAGGGTTGTGAAGAGGGGTCACCACTATGGCGCACTAGGCACCGGGAGTCGGGTCAGGCGTCGGCACCCTTATCAATGGGTGCACTCTTAAAACCCAGCTCTGGGTCAGGATGGCTACCACTAATCGGGACAGGTACTCGGCTACCAGAAGCGCCAGCTAATACTGCATCTCGTTGTTGTAGCTTAAGTGCATCTTCTTCTCTTTTTTTCTTCCGTGATGCCTTGCGGGCATTCTTGTATTGTCTTCTTTCCTCGTTGGATAGATCAACCGGTAGCTCCTCTTCAAACTCTCTAGTTTTGTATTTTATCGTACTGGATTTGCTCTTTACAAGTTCACCCCATAAGTCGTAAAGGGATTGAATGTTAGGAAGCTCACTGAACAAGTTCATCAAGGACTCTGGCATGACCAGAGTGGGCACATGAACCAGCTTCTCAGCCAGCTTAGCAACTTGAGCTCGCATCTCAGCCTACTGTGTCTTGAACTCATCAGTACCGATTGAACGTGTAGCTTGTAACTGATCTTAAACATGGACCTCCAAGCTATCCATCCTGTCTTTTAATACAACCAGCTCCTTCCACATCTCATATTTTATTCTCTTTTCCGCAACTAACACATCGCGCTATATAAGCTGGGGCATCCAACATAAAGTTTGGTCTACCAAGTTCCTGGTTAGTCGCTGATCTACAACCAATTTCTCAAGAAATAGAGTAGGAATAGTGACAAACTTACCTGGAGCATGTGAGGCTGAAGCTGGTGGCGGTGGTGCCTCTGTAGATGGCTGTGAGGATTCTTCCTGCTCGGGCCCTCTATCCGCATGTGGAATATCAATTGGTACATGCGGAACAACAGCCAATGAACCCACAACTCTGGATTTTGCACTAAAGATACGGTTAGCGACATCTTTGGTTTTGGATGCCTGGGTGAGTCTCAATGCCACACTCCATCTGTCTACTAACCTATTTGGGGGGATGTTCTCCTGTTGACACAATTTCCCTATCAGATAGGGAAATAGATGTCATGCCCTCTCATTTAGTGCCCTGTCCTGCATTACTTTAGCTATGATCCTACCCACATTGACTGGGTAACCAGCCATGAGGCAAGCTACCAAGGATGCTAGTGAGGGAGACACTGTAATATCATTACTGGCAGGCCACAACTGTGCACGGACAATAACTTACCAGACCTTGGCTGGAAAAGATATTGAAGCTTTAGTGGTGTATACGAGCGTTCCTATAACCCAAACTACATTTTCCCCCTCTGAAGCAATTTACCTTGCAATCTAGCGCATCACTCGCTCCTGAGAACTCTGAACTTCCATCGCAGCTTCACTGGTCACATCATGATGTTTTCCCTAAAAAAGGCCAACTGAAGTTGGTACTGTGTAATTTGGGCCATGCATAATCCTCTTTATACTAGGGATGAGTGTTCTAGAGAATTGCCCTCGCGGTATGAGATCTAGTAGTTCAAGGTGGGTGGTCCTCAGTAGTGGTATTTATTTGAACCTCTGAACTACTAGACTCCGAAGTGTTATCACCTTCCAATTAAGAAGCAGTAGGTGAGGAATGTGGGGTTGCATTTTTTTTTCAAGAATCCATAGTACATGAGAAATACAAAAACCCATTAGTACGCAAATCAGTAAAATGACACATTATCAGGTACTCAGACTTCCACGTTGTAATTACAACGTGACGCCTTGCCTTAAGAAAGTTGTTACCCAATCTATCATTGGAAAAGGCCACATAATGGAAATACAAAACAAAAACATTAAAAGTACATATTTTTTTATATACGAAAGCTCACACGGGCCGTGGTGAGTAACACGGACCATGAAACCTCTCGTGGACTTAAGACAGAATAAATGTGCAGTAGGGGACTGAACTGTGTATTGTACACAGAAGGTTTAATGGCCCGTGGAGTGAATTATGGTCCGTGATAAAGCTCGTGAACATATCCAATGGGTGTATGGAATGCCAAGTGTGGTCCACAAGCAATTTCACGTCTCGTGGTGGTTTCCATGGTCCGTGAAGCCTATCATGGTCTTGCACTTGGCCAGTTATTCAGTCACGGTTTCTCACGACTTCACTATAGAACATGCTACACCCATTTAAAGCACAGGATCCAATGTGATTACTAAATCCACTGATAATCATCACACACAATGTAAATAAGAAAATTACTCATCCAATACGCACATGCCCACATACAAACAATGATTATTTCTTCAATTTCACAACACACATAGACATACTGAACTTAAGAGATTTGGACGCAATTTCTCACTAATATCATCATTCAAACTAGAACTAGGGTTTTGATTCTCTGATGAATTGAGAACTTATGGATGGTGGAAACCCTTTTTATATCTTTAGGAACCGTTATAGAGGATAGTGAAGAGGAAGAAACTGACCCTTGGCATTTTAAGAACTATATCAACGTTTAAAATTAACTTATCTTTGCGTGCGGGCCGGGTCAAGTTATATATGCTGATGGGTTGTGGACGACAGGTCGTGAAGTTGTCCTGGTATTGACCTTACTAGAGGGTACACAAGGTTTTGTAGTATATTGTGATGTGTCTAGAGTTGGATTGGGTTGTGTGTTAATGCGGAATTGCAAAGTTATAGCCTATGCCTCCAGACAACTTAAGGTTCACGAGAAGAACTACCCAACCCATGATTTAGAGTAGGTTGCCATAGTCTTTGCCTTGAAAATATGGCATAATTATCTTTATGGTGTTCATGTTGATGTGTTCACCGATCACAAGAGCCTTCAATATGTGTTTTGCCAAAAAGAGCTTAATCTCAGAAAGAGAAGGTGGTTAGAGTTACTCAAGGATTATGACATGAGTATTCTTTATCACCCAAGTAAGGCTAATGTTTTTGTTGATGCCTTGAGTAGATTGTCTATGGAAAGTATGGCCCATTTTGAGGAAGATAAGAAAGAGTATCAAAAGAGGTGCATAAACTTGCACGATTAGGAGTGCTATTAAGGGATTCCGACGAAGAAGGAGTGGTGGTGATGAATGGGGCTGAATCATCATTAGTGTCTGAAGTTAAAGAGAAAAAAGACCAATATCCTATTTTGCTTGATTTGAAGGGGAATGTTCATAAGCAAAAAGTGATGGATTTTGAACAAGGGGGAGATGGAGTATTGAGGTACCAACGTAGATTGTGTGTGCCAAGGGTGGATGAACTTCAAGATATTCTATCCATTTGGGTTCCACAAATATGTATCGTGATTTGAGAGTTTATTGGTGGAGTAGTATGAATAAGGGCATTGCAGAGTTTGTTGCTAAGCATCTAAATTGGCAACAAGTTAAGGTAGAGCACCAGAGGCCCGGTGGTATGGCTCAAAATATAGATCTTTCGAAATGGAAGTGGGAGATGATCAATATGGATTTCATCACAGGGTTACCAAGGTCTCGCAGGCAATATGATTCCATTTGGGTGATTGTAGATCGAACGACTAAATCAGCCAATATTTTGCCAATAAAGACTACCCATTCAGCAGAGGATTATGCTATGTTATACATTCTAGAGGTAGTCAGACTTCATGGAGTTTCGATATCGATTATTTCAGATAGAGGTCCCTAATTTACTACACAATTTTCGAAGTCATTCCATAAAGGTTTGGGTTCGAAAGTGAACTTGAGTACCATTTTTCATCCTCAGACGGATACACAAGCAGAGCACACCATTCAGACTTAAGAAGACATGTTGAGAGCTTGTGTGATTGACTTCAAGGGTAATTTGGATGATCACCTACCTCTTAAGTGTTTGCTTATAACAATAGTTACCACTCTAGCATCCAAATGTGTCACGACCCAAGGGTATCTGCTAGACGTAACATGGCATACTTGACCCCGAAGGGGTCGCATACAAGCCCTTAGCATCATCATAACATAAGATAGTAGAAAAGTAGGGAAAATTTAAAACTTTCTTTAAACATACAATCAAAAAGTATTTCATTAAAGTGAAAGTCTTTAGTAAAATATTTGTCTCAACCATCTATGAATAACATGAATAAAAGTCTTGGGAAGCAGACCATATAATGTCTAAAACATAACAAATGACATAAAAGGAACACAATGGGTTTTTCCTCGAAGCTATGAGGACTCACCAATTCTTTAAGTCTTCTTGCACTTAGGAACCTACCCTCCAAGCAACTCAATTTCCCAGCACCCTACATTTGATTACAATGTAGGCAATATGTGTTAGTTCAAAATGTACCAAGTATGAAAGCTAACATAACATCATAAAGTAGTGCAAATGGTTAGTCAACATAAGACATAAACATAAGTGACAATAACATATTCATAACATAAACTCCAATATAACATCATATCATCACAAGTCAACATAAGACATGCATAATTTCATACCTAAACCATTAGTCTTTCGTAGTCAAGAGAACTACTTCACAAGCCACCTCTAAGCATACTGTGCAAGGCAAAGATAGCATCCTATAATACTATCCATGCTAAGTACCTCTCTTTGGTCATTCTTGGTCATAGTCCACCTTCATAGTCAAGACCTAGGTTTTCATATCTTAAGAGCACTTATACTCCTAAGTAACCTCAAGGCACACTTGGGCAATGCATTTGGGGCATCCCATAATACAACACACACTAAGCATACCCTTGAAGTCACCATATTCATATTTACCATTACTAAGTGTCACTATTGACCTACTTTCATATTGACAAGGAACTATCATCTTAAGTCGATCATATCATGGAAGGCAACTATAGCAACAATCCAAGCTAGGCTTACTATTTGTCATTCTAGACCATCAAGAATAGCACAAGGTAGGCTAGACCTAACTACCATGAAAAACACATTACCGTGCAATCCAAGCTATCCTAGGAACGGTACAAGTATACCAACCTAGTTACCATGCAAACATTCAATAGGATACAAGCTACCCTTAGGGGAGTATGAATCCTAAAACCTAAGCTATCCTTAGGAGATTATGGTGTCTCAATCCTAAGCTACCATGAAATGGTCTTGGCCTAACCAAATCAAGCTACCATGAAGTGCATTCTAACAATGCTAGTTCAAGCTACCCATAGGAGAGTACAGATCCTCAATCCTAGGCTACCCTACCTATACTAATGCAAGCTACCATGAAAAGCATCCTACCAATGGTAGTTCAAGCTAATCTTACGAGAACTTAATTCCTCCATCCCAAGCTAACATGAGATCTACCATCCCAAGCTACATAATTCAAGTATCCATGAAGGAATCATAAGACTCAACCTCAAGTTATTCTATTCTAACAAGAATGATTCATTTTAGGTAATTAACCCTTAACATTCTACATACATGCATACACATAGTTCTAGGTAGGTCATGTGGGTAAGAGCCTTCCACCATAACTCTATGTATATTGTGAATTAAATCAATGCAAGCTAGTTCATCCTATTAGACTTACTCATTAATCCCTAGTGACCAACATTATGATTTCAAGCCCTACATTCAAGCTTTACTCCAAAATCATCATACTAGTCTAGATCACCACACATACTAGTCAAAAGCCTCAGTCATAGGTAATTTTAAGCATAATTCATCAAAAGTCCCAATTCTTAATCATTTCAATTGATGCTCTAACATACATGCATAAGTCTAGTTCAATTCATGATTTCATATTCACATTCTTGGATAAGCTCTATACATGATAACAACCCAAGTGAATCTAGCAAGAATCATCAATTTCTCATCCAAAAGCATAAACCCACATACTTTGAAAATTAGGATTAACCAAGGAATTCGTATAAAATCTTCATAATATCATGAATCAACACTGAATCAACCATATATGAGTAGTATCCATCCATTGGGAATAATACCCACTTAAAACTCATACATTGGAAGTAACCCTAGCTTGATTGGGGCTCTTCTTCACAAATTAGGGTTAATTCTAGGGGACTCTATGGGTGGAAGAACCCATAGATGAAGATTTAAACATACCTTAATCAAAGCCCTAACATAAGCCTTTAGCAATGGAGTCGTTGCTCTTGACCTTAGCGTCAACCCTAGCTTCTTCTTCAATGGAGATTCTTCTTAGAGAGAGAAATATTTGAGAGAGAACTGATTTGGGGGTTTGAATTGTGTCTAATGTAAAGTGACTTAAACTTGGGGGCTAATGACTTAAAATAGTTTAAGTAGGTGAATAAAAGACATACAAAATGACCCCACTTAAACCTAGTCAAATAGGAATTTAGTAAAAAGTCCCTCAACTTGGTTGTCCCGTCTAGGCACTACGACCACTATGACGACTCGTCAAGGGTACCACGGCCCGTTGTGGTCCCCGTGGTCCCTTGACCAGTGGCTTTCCCATCCTGCCAAGTCCCTAAAACACTAAGGCACCTTCGCGAGCACTTTGGCGGGCCATTGTCAAGCCAACGGCTCGTGACATGGCTCGTGAACTTGGGGTAGTAGCTTGACCTCAAGGCCTTTCCTCCCACCATCCTAAGTCATCTTCACGGACCACTTCACGGTCCGTGGTCAAGACAAGTGGCCATGAGAGTGGTCGTTGTCTTTGAGGCAGACTTGCCAAAGTTGGGCATCCTTTGCCCTTTTCTAGGTCCTTACCCCCTTGGCCTTGGCCTTTGCCCTTGCAACCCTATACCACTCCGTAGATGACCTTCTAAACTATAGGTTTAACACATTTCTTTATGTTCAACTACTAAGTTGCTCATTCTAAGTACGTAAAGTCTCATCTACGACTCAATTTCACAAACATCAAACCTTAGAACCCTAGCTTGGGGCTCTAGTTAGCCCTACTAGTTTTCGGGGTGTTACAAAATGGCTCTGTATGAGGCTCCTTATGGAAGAGGATGCAGATCTCCTATTGGATGGTTTGAAGTTGGTGAATCTGGGTTGATAGGACCTGACTTAATGCATCAAGCTATGGAAAAAGTGAAGGTTATTCAAGAGAGATTGAAAATAGCGCAGAGTCGTCAAAAATCTTATGCTGATGTAGGAGAAGAGATTTAGAGTTTGAAGTAGATGATTGGGTTTACTTGAAAGTTTCACCCATGAAGGGTGTTATGGGATTTGGTAATAAGGGGAAACTTCGTCCCCGATATATTTGGTCCTTACAGAATATCCAACCGGATTGGCAATGTAGCTTATGAGTTAGAGCTACCACAAGAGTTAGTAGCGGTCCATTCGATATTCTATATTTCTATGTTGAAGAAGTGTATGGGCGATCTTCACTTATCATACCTTCTGAAGATATTGGTATTAAGGATAGCATATCTTATGAAGAGATTCCTATCGCCAAGTTTGCAAGTTGAGAATTAAAGAAGTAGCATCACTCAAAGTTCTGTGGAGAATTAGTTGGTTCAGGAAGCTACTTGGGAAGATAAGGAGGATATGAAGAAGAGATATTCACATCTCTTTGAATCCGGAGAAGTTCCAAATTAAGGTACTAATCCTTTTCTTGGCATTTATTTTAAGTTGGCATGTTGTATTTACATTTTTGTTGTTGTTTGTTTGAGCTAGACGTTAGATGTTACACCCTTAGCCTACTAAGAGTAATTTCATTCGAGAACGAATGTTCCCAAGGGGAAGATATTGTAACACCTCCCTATTTTAAAGAACTAGAATTAGAAAGAAACCATTTTTGGAAATAATCAAATTTGGAAATTTTAACAAGTTAAGCTAAGTATGAGTTTTGGGTAAATGATAAATATTTCAAGCACACCTCATCCGATTCTTGGTACAAACGATCGTTAAGTAGATAAAACCCAACGAAGAGCTGGGGTCAAACCCACAGGGAGTGGTACGTGTTCAAATTCACTCAGGAAGTGCAAACGTGGTCTAATCAGCTTTAGGAATAGAAATTATAGAAAAAGACATATAAACAAATTGGAATGCGGTGACAATAAATGTCAGATTGGGGGTTTTGGTTTGCAATTATCAACTACAACGCAAATACACAAAAGTAATTTAACAATATATGGAGGAATTCTCAAGATGTGATTGATTATAGGTTAATATCGCTATATGGGTAATTCCAACTACTAACGAATAGCTATATATCAGTAGGTAGGATGGACTATGAGTGAAATAGCTTTCTCTCGAACAACTTCTTCGATTCAAGTGATTTCTCTCGAACATCAACAAGCTTAACCAATAAGAACATCGCACTACCTTAATACATCTTCTCTCGCTAGCAAGATGGATGGGATTGGGTTTAGTATTCACTCTCTCTTGATGAACTGAAATCAACCTAATACACGCAAACCATTAATTAAAAGCTTTGGTTCTAAACCCTCTCTCTCGAGCAAGCTCAGAACACAAAATTAGAACTATATTTGCAACTACAATTCATAAATAAAAACATATGTAATGATTAAACCCACTTTAATATAGCATTTAAATTAGTAATAAGCAATACCTATAAGTTAATTCAACCCATAATCACATAATCACACCCCCAAGAATTGGGGTTTTAGCCACACATCATAAAAACAGAAAAATATTTACAAAATGCATTATCCATGATCTGGGTAAGACTATTCAAGCTTTTACAATGGTCCAAATTGAAGAAAATCAATAAACCACAAAATGTCTGAATTCAGTCCCAAAAAGCCTTCAAGTCTATTGGGAAATTGTCAAACTTTCAAAGAAAACTCTTCTAAATGGTAGCAACTCTTCAATTTACAGTTCAAAATCATATTTATAGTCGCCAAAAACTAGCCACGAAAGGCGATTTGGCGGGGTAAGTCGTGTTCGCCGAGTGGTTCGGTGAAGCACCCTTTGCTCTCTTCTTTCGCCTTCATGCATTGCCTCTCAGCATCCTCAAGTCATGATTCGCCGATTGCCCCCTTCCAGTCGCCGACTTGGTTTTTTCCCTCAGGGTTGTCACACTTGAACTTTAGGCGAACTGAAGAGACACTAGGCGAGTCACCGAGTGGTCTTGGCGATCACAAGGTTTTCTTTTCTCTATTTTTTTAGCTTGTTTTGTTCCTTTTTGCCTGTTAGTGTCCTTGTTTTGCTCCTTAATCAACATACCAGAAAATAAAGGCTTTAACGTCAGTTTATAGCACAAATTTGGCATTTGAGGCACTAAAACTATCAAAACAAAGCCCTAAATGAGTCCAAATTTAGGACTCATCAACACCCCCAACTTAAACTTTTGCTTGTGCTCAAGTAAAACTCAAGTTCAGCTGTTCAATAAGGATATCTATAAAAAGTACTGAATAAGTCTCAACATAAATTCACAGAACAAGGTTCAAACTACTTAAACAATGATCAATTCTACACTCAAAGATTCAAATTGTGACTCACCATTATCAAAGATCCTAAAGTTCACAATACTTGCTTCAAATGCAAGTTCAAGCTCAATAAAGGAACTCAAATGCTCTCACACAAAGATGATTCCCTATTCACACAAAGTTAATCAACAATTTAAAGTTCCAAAATCACATACAACTCTCACACTCACAAAGATGAACACATGCATGCCTTTACCCATAGGTTTGCCCTTATTTTCCAATCAACATTTGCTTTAGCTCACTCAATATCACAAAGGTCTTTTCAAGGCTTGTATCGGGGCTGAGCCAAAGGTTTGGTCATTTAGGCTTAGTGACTTTTACCATCATGAAGCATGATCTGAACATCACTTTTCTCCTTTTGTTAAACATTTCAATCATGCTTACAATTCACCCCATTATTCAACTTCATATGAACTACCAGATACCCCATTTTGCTTGAAATTTCCACTACTTTATTTCACAACTTTTTCGGTCTTTTTATTTTCTCTTTTCCCACTTTTTTTTACATGGACGGGTTCTATCTTTTTCAAAACAATCATACAAATGGAGATTTTTCACAGTTCTTGACTTTCCTTCTCTTTTCACCACACCCTCAACTTAGGCCTTTGGCCTAAGTTGGCTATTCAAACAAACCATACGTCATGAAATTTATGGATTAATGGACAAAGAGAGGTCACAATTTCTTAAGTTTTTTCCAAGAAAAAGGGTAACGCTCAAAATTTGCCAAGCAAGCTTCACTCATCTCACAAGGTTGGCCACAAAAGAGGTATATAGTCAAACTGTTTTCACTCTTCGAAATTGTTGCCTAAGATCATTTCAAGTGCTTGTATATCTCAATCAACTAGACCAACGGGGCAAATTCTAGGTGTTATCACACACAATGTTCAAAGTATTCTCATCAGTCAAGGCATTGGTAACAATATCAAACAACACTCCACACTTTCTAGAAAATGTGTAATGTTCATTACAAGAAACTCATTTGGCAACTGTCTAATCACAACGAAATGCTAAAAGTTCACAGATTGCCTATGTAAATCTGTTTGTCTCATCGTAGCCATACATTCATTTTGGTCAATTAAGAGCACTATCCAAGTCATCGGTATTGATCACAACTGACACTCAAAATCACACACGAACAATCACCATCACATTAAAAAAAGGTGGTAAAATTTTAAAATTTTGTCCAAGACATTTTCGTTCAAAACCGTGGGCCATAAGCTAAAACATCCACAAGATCAAGATCAAAAAAGTATATTAATCAACAAAATCAGCCCAATATTCACAAAACAAATCAGAATCATAAGAGGTAGGTATGGAAACACCTCACCCCACCCAACAAAAGAAGCAGTTGTCCTCAAATGCAACTAAAACAACATATAAAGTATTAGGAAATAACAGAGAGAGAGGGGAAAAATCATCCTGGCTACGCAGTCACTCTGTCTGTCAGGGCATCAGTGCCCGGTGACTCATCAGCTCTAACTGCACTAGGGCCTGCCATAGTAGTATCTTTTACAGAGGCTTGAACGGTAGAATGTACCATAGCCTCTTCTAACTCAGCCAGGCCTTCAAACACAATCTCCTCTTAAACGCCAAGTAACACTCATAAATCATAGCCTCGAACTCTGCAGCCGCCTCATCAGCTCTAACCTTATCTCCAATTGTAGCCGGAGGCACATCAGAATGGGCTGGAATATCGACAACCGGGTCATCACGGATCTCAACAGTATCAGAAATCAGAGACATATCAATAGACTTCACCTGTTCCACATCTTTCCTAAGCTCCACAACTGTGGCCTTTAAGGCCGTCACCGCATGAGTAGCTCCCTAACCTCGCTCACACACGTCTATCCTTTTCGTGAGGGCATCAAAAAAATCTATGAAAGGTGCCAATGCAATAGTGAGAGCTATCTCAATCATCTTGGGAACTGTAGCCTCCAGCCTAGCAGTCTGCATATCAGCAGAATGGGCAAGGTGCCCTATCCCTACCAGCATGGCATGGGTGAGCGGGGGTCGGGATGGGAGCAGCAGATCTAGGAGGTGGGGAAGTAGGAGAAGAACTCAGACTCATAGAGGGAGCATAACTAGAAGTATCTGAAGGCCCAGTGGTTGGAGTAGGCAATACTGCCTCGACAGGTATTGCCTCAATGTCAACCGCCGGGTATGTATCCACCGTAACTCCTCTCCTTCTCTCAACCTCATCATTTTCATACTCAGCCTCAATATGCCAAATATTAGTAGAGGAGGTGGGAGACACCTCCACATCCACCTTCTCATCTGGCGAAACATGGTCCCATTTGCACATCTCGCTGATCAACACTGAAAATGGAATAAAAGTGTGGTGCTGCTTCGCCCTCATGGCCATATCCTACTGGATGATTGTACAAAAAATTTCTTTCCCAATAGTAATTGATCCAAGACAAGACACCTATATGTTGCGAAGGATAGATTCATTCTGGGACGACATGTTTGTGCTACTAATACACCCGAACAAATATCGGGCCGCCACATTCAGCTATTTCTTCTCTATTAACACTCCGACCTCAATCCACATAAGATTACCGTCAGAGAGTAGAGGGGCCAATAAACTTTTCATGTCCTCCAATGTCGTTTTCTTGATTATATTATGGTAGTCATCTGCAAAGTTATAAGTGCAACCCAAGACATCGTTTATATTCTCACTATCACATTTCACCTTCTTCCCCCGGACAACCACATAATCCACTGGCTTGAAGGTACTGGCTATCCTCTTTCCTTGTGGTACCAAATCTCCATAAGTAGAGTTGTACTCCCTGACCCTATTAGGAATATAGAGACTTCGAGGCTTAGTGGAAATTTCAAATTTGTATGCCTTGAGGGTGTGCCATATTTCTGGATACTTGTCCACAACACAATCTTTGGACAATCTCTTCTGCTCAATGATAGTCATTAGTCCCTCGACCTTTAGTCTTGTTGAGAGACCGAGGAGAGGACCCTATACAAGTGGCGCTAGAATCACAATCTGAGCTGAAGTTGGGTGAGGAGGAGGAGTGTGAGGCACCCAGCTCCTAGAAGAATCCTACATACCCTTGGAGCGAAGTTCTGCTCTCTGTGCATGTATAAGTTGGTTATCTTCATTCTCAAAGATGGCAGCCTGAGAGTCCAGGGAATCACCCTCATTATTTGATGAGATGATGTGAGTCTCGTAGACTCCCTCGCTTGTCAAAGCTCACCTCCAGTGACTCTACCATAGGCGCCTTCCCCCTTCCTGTGTCTTTTCCTCCATTTGTAGGGAGTTTAGATGTCTTTACCTTGAATGCAACTACATCCTCATAAATCACAACTCCTCTTGCCGTTTGCGGTGCGGCATGTGTCTTCCTGACACTTTGGGTCTAGACATGTCTACAAAACTATTAGAAAAAATTGAGAAATAATTCGAGAAAACTGTAGACATTTAGTTGCAAGAAGACTCGCCGAACCAGTCGGCCAATCACTGAATCACTTAGGAGAGCCTGAAAATTCCAGCATGCAATATTTCTAAACTCAAGACATGTCGGCAATGTTCAGGGCCATTCGGCGAGCTAGGAGTAGACCACCGAAAAACACAGTGTATTTTAAAGGTTAGATGTGCAGAAAAGGCAATCAAGAAAATCTTTCGGTGAGCTCAGGCATCTCGCTGAAAGTTATAGAACGAACTTAAACAAAATATCAAATTAAGGTCGATCAAAGGGGAACTTCGGCGAGCTAGACGAAACTCGCCAAACGGCTCAACATGCTAGTTTTCAACCCCTAGTCTCGAAATAAAGCCCGCAACCCCCGAATTCAATATCAAACACATACACTACTCAATAAAGGTAGACACATATGACCCATACCTTCAAGGTACTCAGACTTCCCTCTATTTCACCAGAAATGGCCTTTTGACGACTTTTGCCCTTAAGAATGACGTCAAACAGTCCATCATTGGGAAAATTACGTCATTTGGCACAATTCAGGGTTACTTAGACTTCACCCCACTAGACCTAACATAAATAAACCACAACCCAACAATATAAACTCAATTTTGACAAACAAAACACAACAATTGATTAATTTTATACCTTTAGGCACACAATTCAACAAACTAAGGGAAATCCAACACATAAAACACAATTAAAGCAATTACCCAACAACAAATAATATCCAATTACCTATTGCATTTGAGTTCAACCACAAAATTAAAGTACGGGGTTCGAAAAACCAACCTTAGTACCTAAATTAGAATTTGTATCGCTAGGTGGCAAAGTTCCCCAAATTTGAGAACAAATTCGTACACAAACTGCGGGTAAAAGAAATAAAATAATGAAGATAAACAATTTGGTTAGAGGATGCTAGAGTTTGAAATGAGAGGAAATAAAGGATTTTGAAATTTTAAACTAATTGGCCTTTAAAGAATTTAAATTCGCTGCCCTTTTCGATGAAGTAAGTCATGCTCGCCGACCCACTCGGCGATGCACCGAGTGGAATTTTTCTCGCCGAGTTTTACAAGACTTCCAGTAAATCTAGGGGGTTCAAACGGCAAGAAAAATCGGTCTCGCCGAGTTATACAGGTGGCGCTAGAACCACAATCTAAGCTGAAATTGGGTGAGGAGAAGGAGTCTGAGGTACCCAGATCCTAGACGGATCCTGCATACCCTTGGAGTGAAATTCTGCTCTCCGTGCATGTAAAAGTTAGTTATCTTCACGCTTAAAGATGGCAGCTTGAGAGTCCAGGGAATCTACCTCATTGTCTGATTAGATGAGTTGAGTCTCGTAGACACCCTCGCTTGTCGGAGCTCACCTCTAGTGACTATACCATAGGCGCCTTCCCCTTTCCTGTGCCTTTTCCTCCCTTCGTAGGTAGTTTAGATGTGTTTACCTTGAATGCATCCACATCCTCATTTCTCACAACTCCTTTTGCCTGTTCACCGGGTTGCATGTCTCTTCCTTACAGTTTGGGTCTAGCCATGTATACAAAACAAATAGAAAATAGAGAGAAATAATTCGAGAAAAGAGTAGACATTTACTTGTAGGAAGCCTCACCGAACTAGTCGACCAAACACTGAATCACTTAGACGAGCCCGAAAATACCACCATGAAAAATTTCAGAACTCAAGATGAGTCGGCAATTTTTGGGGCCATTCGGTGAGCTAGGAGTAGACCACTGAAAGATACAATGTATTTTAATGGTTAGATATGTAGAAAGGGCAATCAAGAAAATCTTTCGGCGAGCTCAGGCATCTGGCTGAAAGAAATAGAACGAACTAAGACAAAATATGGAATTAAGGGCGATCAAAGGGGGATTTCGGCGTGGTCAACGAAGCTCGCCAAACGGCTCAACATTCCAGTTTTCAACCCCTAGTCCTAAAATCAAGGCCGCAGCCCCCGAATTCAATATCAAACACATACACTACTCAATAAAGGTAGACACATATGACCTACACCTTTAAGGTACTCAGACTTCCCCCGATTTCGCCAAAAATGGCCATTTGACGACTTTTGCCTTTAAGAATGACGTCAAACACTCCTTCATTGGGAAAATTACGTCATTTGGCATAATTCAGGGTTACTTAGACTTCACCCCACTAGACCCAACATAAATAAACCGCAATCCAATAATTTAAACGCAATTTTAACAAACAAAAACACAAGAATTATTTAATTTTAGCCCTTTAGGCACACATTTCAACAAACTAAGGGAAATCCAACACATAAAACACATTTAAAGCAATTACCCAACAACAAATAATATCCAATTACCTATTGCATTTGAGTTCAACCACAAAATTAAAGTGCGGGGTTTAAAAAACCAACCTTAGTACCGAAATTAGAATTTGTATCGCTCGGCGGCAAAGTTCCCCAAATCCGAGCACAAATTCACAGACGAAATGTGGGTAAAAGAAATAAAATAATGAAGATAAAAAATGTGGTTAGAGGGTGCTAGAGTTTGAAATGAGAGGAAATGAAGGATTTTAAAATTTTAAACTATTTGGCCTTTAAAGAATTTATGTTCGCTGCCCTTTTTGGTGAACTAAGTTGTTCTCGCTGACCCACTCGACGATGAACTGAGTGGAATTTTTCTTGCTGAGTTTTACAAGACTTACAATAAATCTGGGGGTTCAAACGGCAAGCAGAATCGGTATCGCCGAGTTAGACAAGAGGCGCTAGAACCACAATCTGAGCTGAAATTGGTTGAGGAGGAGGAGACTGAGGAACCCAGATCCTAGACGGATCTTGCATACCCTAGGAGCGAAATTCTGCGCTCCGTGCATGTAGAAGTTGGCTATCTTCACGGTTAAAAATGGCAGCCTGAGAGTCCAGTGAATCTACCTCATTGTCTAATTAGATGAGGTGAGTCTCGTAGACACCCTCGCTTGTCGGAGCTCACCTACAGTGACTATACCATAGGTGCCTTCCCCTTTCCTGTGCCTTTTCCTCCCTTTGTAGGTAGTTTAGATGTCTTTACCTTGAATGCAACCACATCCTCATTTCTCAAAACTCTTCTTGCTAATTTGCGGGGCTGCATGTCTCTTCCTTACACTTTGGGTCTAGCCATGTATACAAAACAAATAGAAAAAAGTGAGAAATAATTCGAGAAAAGTGTAGACATTTACTTGAAGGAAGCTTCGCCGAACCAGTCGGCTAAGCACTGAATCACTTAGACGAGCAAGAAAATACCAGTATGAAAAATTTCTAAATTCTAGACAAGTCGGCAATGTAGAGGGCCATTCGGCGAGCCAGGAGTAAACCACCGAAAGATACAGTGTATTTTAATGGTTAGATGAGCAGAAAGGGCAATCAAGAAAATCTTTCGGCGAGCTCAGGCATCTCACTAAATGTTATAGAACAAAGAAAAAATATGAAATTAAGGGCGATCAAAGGGAGACTTCGGCGGGCTCGACGAAGCTCGCCAAACGGCTCAACATGCCAGTTTTCAACCCCTAGTCTTGATATCAAGGCCGCAGCCCCCGAATTCAATGTCAAACACATTGACTACTCAAGAAAGGTAGACACATAAGACCTATACTTTCAAGGTACTTAGACTTCCTCCAATTTCGCCAAAAATTGTCATTTGACGACTTTTGCCCTTAAGAATGACGTCAAACACTCCATCATTGGGCAAATTACGTCATTTGGTACAATTCAGGGATACTTAGACTTCACCCCACTAGACTCAACATAAATAAACCGCAACCCAACAATTTAAACTAAATTTTAACAAACAAAACACAAGAATTGATTAATTTTAGATCTTTAGGCACACATTTCAACAAACTAAGGGCAATCCAACACATAAAACACAATTAAAGCAATTACCCAACATCAAATTATATGCAATTACCTATTGCATTTGAGTTCAACCACAAAAGTAAAGTACGGGGTTCAAAAAACCAACCATTCTGCCAAAATTATAATTTGTATCGCTAGGCGGCAAAGTTCCCAA
This sequence comes from Solanum microdontum, assembly GCA_036250385.1. Classification (NCBI taxonomy): domain Eukaryota; kingdom Viridiplantae; phylum Streptophyta; class Magnoliopsida; order Solanales; family Solanaceae; genus Solanum; species Solanum microdontum. The sequence goes on from JAJONQ010015763.1 coordinate 19,889, forward strand.
ATACGATCACAATTCACACAAAAAATGCAGGAAAAAGAAATAAAACAATGAATATAAACAATTTGGTTAGAGGGTACTACAGTTTGAAATGAGAAGAAATGAAGGATTTTGAAATTCTAAACTGTTTGGCCTTTAAGGACTTTCAGTTCCCGGCCCTTTTTGGTGAATTAAGTCGTGCTCGCCGACCCACTCGGTGATGCACCGAGTGGAATTTTTCGTGCCGAATTTTATAGGACTTCTTGTAAATCTAGGGGATTCAAATGGCAAGTAGAATCGGTCTAGCCGAGTTATACAGTTGGCACTAGAACCACAATCTGAGCTGAAGTTGTGTGAGGAGGAGGAGTCTCAGGCACCCAGATCCTGCATATCCTTGGAGCGAAGTTCTGCTCTCCGTGCATGTAGAAGTTGCTTATCTTCACGCTCAATGATGACAGCCTGAGAGTCCAAGGAATCTCCCTCATTGTATGATGAGATGAGGTGAGTCTTGTCGACTCCCTCGCTTGTCTGATCTCACCTCCGGTGACTCTACCATAGGAGCCTTCCCCTTTTCTGTGCCTTTTCCTCCCTTTGTAGGGAGTTTAGATGTCTTTACCTTGAATGCAACTACATTCTCATTTATCACAACTCTTCTAGCCTGTTTGTGAGGCGGCATGTCTCTTCCTAACACTATGGTTCTAGCCATGTTTACAAAACAAATGGAAAAAAGTGAGAAATAATTCGAGAAAAGTGTAGACATTTAATTGCAGGAAGACTCGCGAACCAGTCGGCCAATCACTGAATCACTTAGACGAGACAAAAAATACCAGCATGAAAAATTTCTAAACTCAAGACAAGTCGGTAATGTTCAGGTCATTCGGTGAGTTAGGAGTTGACCACCGAAAGATACAATGTATTTTAATTGTTAGATGTGCAGAAAGGGAAATCAAGAAATCCTTTCGGCGAGCTCAGGCAACTCGCTGAAATTTATATAATGAACTAAGACAAAATATGAAATTAAGGGCGATCAAAGGAGGACTTCGGTGAGCTCAACGAAGCTCGCCAAACGGCTGAACATGCCAGTTTTCAACCCCTAGTCTCGAAATCAAGCCCGTAGCCCCCGAATGCAATATCAAATACATAGACTACTCAATAAAGGTAGACACATATGACCTATAACTTCAAGGTAGACACAATTCCCTCCATTTCGCCAAAATGGCCATTTGACGACTTTTGCCCTTAAAAATGACATCAAACACACCATCATTGGGCAAAATACGTCATTTGGCACAATTCAGGGTTACTTAGACTTTACCCCACTAGATTCAACATAAATAAACCGCAACCCTACAATAAAAACTCAATTTTAAGAAACAAAACACAAGATTTGATTAATTTTAGACCATTAGGCACACATTTCAACAAACTAAGGGCAATCCAACACATAAAACACAATTAAAGAAATTACCTAACATCAAATTATATACAATTATCTATTGCATTTGAGTTCAACCACAAAATTAAAGTGTGGGGTTCGAAAAATCAACTTTAGTACCGAAATTAGAATTTGTATCGCTAAGCGGCAAAGTTCCCCAAATTCAAGCACAAATTCAGACACAAAATGCGAGTAAAAGAAATAAAATAATGAAGATAAACAATTTGGTTAGAGGGTGCTAGAGTATGAAATGAGAGGAACTGAAGGATTTTGAAATTTTAAACTAATTGGACTTTAAAGACTTTAAGTTTGCGGCCCTTTTCGGTGAAGTAAATCGTGCACGCCGACCCACTCAGCGATGCACTGAGTGGAATTTTTCTCGCTAAGTTTTACAGGATTTCTAGTAAATCTGGGCGGTTCAAACGGCAAGAAGAATCGGTGTCGCCGAGTTATACAGGTGGTGCTAGAACCACAATCTGAGCTGAAATTGGGTGAGGGGGAGTCTGAGGCACCCAGATCCTAGACGGATCCTGCATACCTTTGGAGCTAAATTCTGCTCTCCGTGCATGTAGAAGTTGGTTATCTCCACGCTTAAAGATGGTAGCCTGAGAGTCCAGGGAATCTACCTCAATGTCTTATTAGATGAGGTGAGTCGCGTAGACTACCTTGCTTGTCGGAGATCAGTTCCGATGACTCTACCATAGGAGCCTTCCCATTTCCTGTGCCTTTTCCCCTCTTTGTAAGTAGTTTAGATGTCTTTACCTTGAATACAACCACATCCTCCTTTCTCACAACTCCTCTTGCCCGTTTGTGGGGCTGCATCTCTCTTCCTTACAGTTTGGGTCTAGCCATGTATACAAAACAAATAGAAAAAAGTGAGAAATAGTACGAGAAAAGTGTAGACATTTAGTTGCAGGAAGACTCGCCGAACCAGTCGGCCAATCACTGAATCACTTAGGAGAGCCCGAAAATACCAGCATGAAAAATTTCTAGACTCAAGACAAGTCAACAATGTTCAGGGCCATTCGGCGAGCTAGGAGTAGACCACCGAAAGATACAGTGTATTCTGACGGTTAGATGTGCAGAAAGGGCAATCAAGAAACCTTTCAGCGAGCTCAGGCATCTCGCTGAAATTCATAGAAAGAACTTAGACAAAATATGAAATTACGGGCGATCAAAGGGGGATTTCGGCGAGCTCGACGAAGCTAGCCAAACGGCTCAACATGCCTGTTTTCAACACCTAGTGTCGAAATCAAGCCCGCAACCCCCGAATTCAGTATAAAACACATACACTACTCAATAAAGGTACACACATATGTCCTATACCTTCAAGGTACTCAGAATTGCCCCGGTTTCCCAAAAAATGGCCATTTGACGACTTTTGCCCTTAAGAATGACGTCAAACACTCCATCATTGGCAAAATAAAGTCATTTGGCATAATTCAGGGTTACTTAGACTTCACCCCACTAGACCCAACATAAATAAACCACAACCCAACAATTTAAACTCAATTTTAAGAAACAAAACAAAAGGATTAATTAATTTTAGACCTTTAGGCACACATTTCAATAAACAAAGGGCAATCCAACACATAAAACACAATTAAAGCAATTACCCAACATCAAATTATATCCAATTACCTATTCCATTTGAGTTCAACCACAAAATTATAATACGGGGTTCGAAAAACCAACCTTAGTGCCAAAATTAGAATTTGTATCGCTAGGCGGCAAAGTACCCAAATCCGATCACAAATTCACACACAAAATGCGGGTAAAATAAATAAAATAATGAAGATAAAGAATTTGGTTAGAGGGTACTAGAGTTTGGAATGAGAGGAAAGGAAGGATTTTGAAATTTAAAACTGTTTGGCCTTTAAAGACTTTCAGTTCGCAGCCCTTTTCGGTGAAGTAAGTAGTGCCCGCCGACCCACTCTACGATGCACCGAGTGAAATTTTTCTCGCCGAGTTTTACAGAACCTCCAGTAAATATGGGGGTTCAAATGGAAGGAAAAAGCTGTCTCGCCGAGTTATACAGGTGGCGCTAGAACCACAATCTGAACTGAAGTTGTATAAGGAGAAGGAGTCTGAGGCACCCAGATCCTAAACGGATCCTGCATACCCATGAAGCGAAGTTCTGCTCTCCGTGCATGTAGAAGTTGGTTATCTTCACGCTCAAAGATGGCAGCCTGAGAGTCCAGGGAATCTCCCTCATTGTATGATGAGATGAGGTGAGTCTCGTAGACTCCCTCGGTTGTCAGAGCTCACCTCCGGTGACTCTACCATAGGAGCCTTCCCCTTTCTTGTGCCTTTTCCTACCTTTGTAGGGAGTTTAGATGTCTTTACCTTGAATGCATCCACATCCTCATTTGTCACAACTCGTCTTGCTCGTTTGCGGGGCTGCATGTCTCATCCTGACACTTTGGGTCTAGCCATGTATACAAAACAATTAGAAAAAAGTGAGAAATAATTCGAGAAAAGTGAAGACATTTAGTTGCAGGAAGACTCGCCGAACTAGTCGGCCAATCACTGAATCACTTCGGCTAGTCCAAAAATACCAGCAATGTTCAGGGCCATTCGGCGAGCTAGGAGTAGACCACCGAAAGATACAGTGTATTCTGACGGTTAGATGTGCAGAAAGGGCAATCAAGAAACCTTTCAGCGAGCTCAGGCATCTCGCTGAAAGTCATAGAAAGAACTTAGACAAAATATGAAATTAAGGGCGATCAAAGGGGGATTTCGGCGAGCTCGACGAAGCTAGCCAAACGGCTCAACATGCCTGTTTTCAACACCTAGTGTCGAAATCAAGCCCACAGGCCCCGAATTCAATATCAAACACATACACTACTCAATAAAGGTAGACACATATGACCTATACCTTCAAGGTACTCAGAATTGCCCCAGTTTCGCGAAAAATGGCCATTTGACGACTTTTGCCCTTAAGGATGACGTCAAACGCTCCATCATTGGGCAAATTACGTCATTTGGCACAATTCAGGGTTACTTAGACTTCACCCCACTAGACCCAACATAAATAAACCACAACCCAACAATTTAAACTCAATTTAAGAAACAAAACTAAAGAATTGATTAATTTTAGGACTTTAGGCACAGATTTCAACAAACTAAGGGCAATCCAACACATAAAACACAATTAAAGCAATTACCCAACATCAAATTATATCCAATTACCTATTGCATTTGAGTTCAACCACGAAATTAAAATACGGGGTTTGAAAAACCAACCTTAGTGCCAAAATTAGAATTTGTATCGCTAGGCGGCAAAGTTCCCAAATCCGATCACAAATTCACACACAAAATGCGGGCAAAAGGAATAAAATAATGAAGATAAAGAATTTGGTTAGAGGGTACTAGAGTTTGAAATGAGAGGAAAGGAAGGATTTTGAAATTAAAAACTGTTTGGCCTTTAAACACTTTCAGTTCGCAGCCCTTTTCGGTGAAGTAAGTCGTGCCTGCCGACCCACTCTATGATGCACCGAGTGATATTTTTCTCGCCGAGTTTTACAGAACCTCCAGTAAATATGGGGGTTCAAATGGCAGGAAGAAGCTGTCTCGCCGAGTAATACAGGTGGCGCTAGAACCACAATCTGAGCTGAAGTTGGGTAAGGAGAAGGAGTCTGAGGCACCCAGATCCTAAACGGATCCTGCCTACCCATGAAGCGAAGTTCTGCTCTCCGTGCATGTAGAAGTTGGTTATCTTCACGCTCAAAGATGGCAGCCTGAGAGTCCAGGGAATCTCCCTCATTGTATGATGAGATGAGGTGAGTCTCGTAGACTCCCTCGGTTGTCGGAGCTCACCTCCGGTGACTCTACCATAGGAGCCTTCCCCTTTCTTGTGCCTTTTCCTCCCTTTGTATGGAGTTTAGATGTCTTTACCTTGAATGCATCCACATCCTTATTTATCACAACTCATCTTGCTCGTTTGCGGGGCTGCATGTCTCTTCCTGACACTTTGGGTCTAGCCATATATACAAAACAATTTGAAAAGGGTGGGAAATAATTCGAGAAAAGTGAAGACATTTATTTGCAGGAAGACTCGCCGAACTAGTCGGCTAATCACTGAATCACTTCGGCTAGTCCAAAAATACCAGCAATGTTCAGGGCCATTCGGCGAGCTAGGAGTAGACCACCGAAAGATACAGTGTATTCTAATGGTTAGATGTGCAGAAAGGGCAATCAAGAAACCTTTCGGCGAGCTTAGGCATCTCGCTGAAAGTCATAGAAAGAACTTAGACAAAATATGAAATTAAGGTCAATCAAAGGGGGATTTCGGCTAGCTCGACAAATCTAGCCAAACAACTCAACATGTCTGTTTTCAACCCCTTGTGTCGAAATGAAGCCCACAGCCCCCGAATTCAATATCAAACACATATACTACTCAATAAAGGTAGACACATATGACCTATACATTCAAGGTACACAAACTTCCCCCGATTTCGCGAAAAATGGCCATTCGACGACTTTTGCCCTTATGAATGACGTCAAACACTCCATCATTGGGCAAATTACATCATTTGGCACAATTCAGGGTTACTTAGACTTCACCCCACTAGACCCAACATAAATAAACCGCAACCCAATAATTTAAGCTCAATTTTAACAAACCAAACACAAGAATTGATAAATTTTAGACCTTTAGGCACACATTTCAACAAACAAAGGGCAATCCAACACATAAAACACAATTACAACAATTATCCAACATCAAATTATATACAATGACCTATTTCATTTGAGTTCAAGCACAAAATTAAAGTGCGGAGTTCGAAAAACCAACCTAGGTACGGAAATTAGAATTTGTATCACTAGGCGGTAAAGTTTCCCAAATCCGAGCAAAAATTCACAAACAAAATGCGGGTAAAAGAAATGAAATAATGAAGATACAGAATTTGGTTAGAGGGTGCTAGGGTTTGAAATGAGAGGAAATGAAGGATTTTGAAATTTTAAACTATTTGGCCTTTAAAGACTTTAATTTCACAGCACTTTTCGTTGAAGTAAGTCGTGCTCGACGACCCACTCGGCGATGGACCGAGTTTTTCAGGACTTCCAGTAAATCTGGGGGGAGTTCGAACGGCAGGCAGAATCGGTCTCGCTGAGTTATACAGATGGCGCTAGATCCAGAATTTGAGCAGAAATTGGGTGAGGAGAAGGAGTTTGAGGCACCAAGATCCTAGACGGATCTTGCATACACTTGGTGCAAAATTCTACTCTCCGTGCATGTGGAAATTGGTTATCTTCACGCTTAAAGATGGCAGCCTGAGAGTACAGGGAATCTACCTCATTGTCTGATTAGATGAGGTGAGTCTCGTGGACTGCCTCACTTGTCGGAGCTCACCTCTGGTGTCTCTACCAAAGACGCCTTCCCCTTTCCTGTGCCTTTTCCTCTCTTTGTAGGTAGTTTAGATATCTTTACCTTGAATGCAACCACCTCCTCATTTCTCACAACTCCTCTTAACCGTTTGCGGGGCTGCATGTCTCTTCCTTACACTTTGGGTCTAGCCATGTATAAAAAACAAATAGAAAAAAGTGAGAAATAATTCGAGAAAAGTGTAGACATTTAGTTGCAGGAAGACTCGCCGAACCAGTCGACCAATCACTGAATAACTTAGGTGTGCCCGAAAATACTAGCATGAAAATTTTCTAAACTCAAGACAAGTCAACAATGTTCAGAGGCATTCGGCGAGCTAGGAGTAGACCACCGAAAGATACAATGTATTTTAATGGTTAGATGTGCAAAGAGGGAAATCAAGAAAACCTTTCGGCAAACTCAGGCATCTCGCTGAAAGTTATAGAACGAACTAAGACAAAATATAAAATAAAGGGCGATCAAAGGGGGTCTTCGGCAAACTCAATGAAGCCCGCCAAATGGCTCAACATGCTAGTTTTCAACCCCTAGTTTTGAAATCAATCCCGCAGCCCCCGAATTCAAAATCAAACACATACACTACTTAATAAAGATAGACACATAAGACCTATCCATTCAAGGTACTCAGAATTTCCCCGATTTCGCCAAAAATGGCCATTTGACGACTTTTGCCGTTAAGAATGACGTCAAACACTCCATCATTAAGCAAATTACGTCATTTGGCACAATTCAGGGTTGCTTAGACTTCACCCCACTATACCCAACATAAATAAACCGCAACCCAACAATTTAAACTCAATTTTGACAAAAAATACAATAGAATTGATTAATTTTAGACCTTTAGGCACACATTTCAACGAACTAAGGGCAATCCAAAACATAAAACACAATTAAAGTGCGGAGTTCGAAAAACCAACCTTAGTGCCAAGATTAGAATTTGTATAGCTAGGCGGCAAAGTTCCCAAATCCGAGCTCAAATTCACACACAAAATGCGGGTAAAAGAAATAAAATAATGAAGTTAAACAATTTGGTTAGAGGCTACTAGAGTTTGAAATGAGAGGAAATGAAGGATTTTGATATTTTAAACTGTTTGGCCTTTAAAGACTTTCAGTTTGCGGCCCTTTTGGTGGAAGTCATGCTCGCCGACCCAGTCGACGATGCACCAACTAGAGTTTTTATCGCCGAGTTTTACAGGACTTCAAGTAAATCAGGGGGATCAAATGGCTAGAAGCATCTGTCTTGAAGAGTTATACAGGTGGCGCTAGAACCACAATCTAAGTTGAAGCTGCGTGAGGAGGAGTAGTCTGAGGCACCCAGATCCTAGACCGATCCTGCATACCTTTGGAGCGAAATTCTACTCTCCGTGATTGTAGAAGTTGGTTATGTTCACGCTCAAAGATGGCACCCTAATAGTCCAGGGAATCTTCCTCATTGTATGATGAGATGAGGTGAGTCTCGTAGACTCCCCCGCTTGTCGGAGCTCACCTCCGATGACTCTACCATTGGAGCCTTCCTCTTTCCTTTGCCTTTTCCTCCCTTTGTAGGGAGTTTAGATGTCTTTACCTTGAATGCAACTACATCCTCATTCATCAGAACTCCTATTGCTCATTTGCGGGGCTGCATGTCCCTTCCTGACAATTTGGGTCTAGCCATGTATACAAAACAAATAGAAAAAAGTGAGGAATAATTCGAGAAAAGTGTAGACATTTAGTTGCAGGAAGAATCGACGAACTAGTCGGCCAATCACCGAATCACTTAGACGAGCCCGAAAATACCAACATGAAAAATTTCTAAATTTAAGACAAGTCGGCAATGTTCAGGGCCATTCGGCGAGCTAGGAGTAGACCACCAATAGATAAAGTGTATCTTAATAATTAGATATGCAAAAAGGGCAATCAAGAAATCCTTTCAGCGATATCAGGCATCTCGCTGAAAGTTGTAGAACGAACTAAGACAAAATATGAAATTAAGTGCGATCAAAAGGGGGACTTCGGTGATCTCAACGAAGCTCACCAAACGGCTCAACATGCCAATTTTTAACCCCTAGTCTAGAAATCAGGCCGGCAGCCCCCGAATTCAATATCAAACACATACACTACTCAATAAAGGTAGACATATATGACCTATACCTTCAAGGTACTCAAACTTCCTCCGATTTCGCCAAAAATGGCCATTTGATGACTTTTTCCCTTAATAATGACGTCAAACACTCCATCATTGGGCAAATTACGTCATTTGGCACAATACAGGGTTACTTAGACTTCACCCCACTAGACCCAACATAAATAAACCGCAACCCAACAATTTAAACTCAATTTTAACAAACAAAACAAAAGAATTGATTAATTTGAGACCTTTAGGCACACATTTCAAAAAACTAAGGGCAATCCAACACATAAAACACAATTAAAGCAATTACCTAACATCAAATTATATACAATTACATATTGCATTTGAGTTCAACCACAATTTTGTTAGAGGGTACTAGAGTTTCAAATGATAGGAAATGAAGAATTTTGAAGTAAGTCGTGCTCGCCGACCCACTCGGTGATGCACCGAGTGGAATTTTTCTCGCCGAGTTTTACATGACTTCCAGTAAATCTGGGGGTTCAAACAACAAGCAGAATCGGTCTCGCCGAGTTATATAGGTGGCGCTAGAACCACAATCTGAGCTGAAATTGGGTGAGGAGAAGGGGTCTGAGGCACCAGATCCTATACGGATCCTGCTTACCCTTGGAGAGAAATTCTTCTCTCCGTGCATGTAGAAGTTTGTTATCTTCACGCTTAAAGATGGTAGCCTGAGAGTCCAGAGAATCTACCTCATTGTCTGATTAGATGAGGTGAGTCTCGTAGACTCCCTCGCTTGTCAGATCTCACCTCCGGTGACTCTACCATAGGCGCCTTCCCCTTTCCTGTGCCTTTTCCTCTCTTTTTAGGTAGTTTAGATGTCTTTACCTTGACTGCAACCTCATTTCTCACAACTCCTCTTGCCCACTTGCGGGGCTTCATGTCTCTTCCTTACACTTTGGGTTTAGCCATGTATACAAAACAAATAGAAAAAAATGAGAAATAATTCGAGAAAAGTGTAGACATTTAGATGCACGAAGACTCGTGGAACCAGTCGACCAGTCACTGAATCACTTAGGTGAGCCCGAAAATACCAGCATGAAAAAATTCTAAACTCAAGACTAGTCAACAATGTTCAGGGCCATTCGGTGAGCGAGGAGCAGACCATCGAAAGATACAGTGTATTTTAATGGTTAGATGTGCAGAAAGGGCAATCAAGAAAACCTTTCGGCGAGCTCAGGCATCATGCTGAAAGTTATAGAACGAACTAAGACAAAATATGGAATTAAGGGCGATCAAAGGGGAACTTCGGCGAGCTCAACGAAGCTCGCCAAAAGGCACAATATGCCAGTTTTCAACACATAAAACACAATTAAAGTAATTACCCAACATCAAAATATATGCAATTGCCTATTGCATTTGGGTTCAACCACAAAATTAAAGTGCGGGGTTCGAAAAAACAACCTTTGTACCGAAATTAGAATTTTTATCGCTAGGGGGTAAAGTTCCCCAAATCCGAGCCCAGATTAAACACAAAAAATGCGGGTAAAAGAAATAAAATAATGAAGATAAACAATTTGGTTAGAGGGTGCAAGAATTTGAAATGAGAGGAAATGAAGGATTTTGAAATTTTAAACTATTTGGCCTTTAAGTACTTTAAATTCGCGGCCCTTTTCAGTGAAGTAAGTCGTGCTCGCCGAGTTTTACATGACTTCCAGTAAATCTGGGGGTTCAAACGGCAAGCAGAATCGGTCTAGCCGAGTTATACAGGTGGCGCTAGAACCACAATCTGAGCTGAAATTGGGTGAGAAGGAGGGGTCTAAGGCACCTAAATCCTAGACGGATCTTGCATACCCTTGGAGAGAAATTCTTCTCTCCGTGCATGTAGAAGCTGGTTATCTTCACGCTTAAAGATGGTAGTATGAGAGTCCAGGGAATCTACCTCATTGTCTGATTAGATGAGGTGAGTCTCGTAGACTCCCTCTCTTATCGTAGCTCACCTCCGGTGACTCTACCATAGGCGCCTTCCCATTTCCTGTGCCTTTTCCTCTCTTTGTAGGTATTTTAGATGTCTTTACCTTGAATGCAACCACATACTCATTTCTCACAACTCCTCTTGCCAGTTTGCAGAGATGCATGTCTCTTCCTTACACTTTGGGTCTAGCCATGTATACAAAACAAATAGAAAAAAGTGAGAAATAATTCGAGAAAAGTGTAGACATTTAGTTGCAGGAAGACTTGCCGAACCAGTCGACCAATCACTGAATCACTTAGGCAAGCCCGAAAATACCAGCATGAAAAATTACTAAAGTCAAGACTAGTCAACAATATTCAGGGCCATTCGGCGAGCTAGGAGTAGACCACCGAAAGATAGAGTGTATTTTAATGGTTAGATGTGTAGAAAGGGCAATCAAGAAAACCTTTCGGCTATCTCAGGCATCACACTAAAAGTTATAGAATGAACAAAGACAAAATATGAAATTAGGGGCGATCAAAGGGGGAATTCAGCGAGCTCGACGAAGAACATCATGCCAGTTTTCTACCCCTAGCCTCTAAATCAATCCCGCAGCCCCCAAATTCAATATACAACACATATACTACTCAATAAAGGTAGACACACATGACGTATACCTTTAAGGTACTCAGACTTCCCCCGATTTCGCCAAAAATGGCCATTTGACGACTTTTCCCTTAAGAATGACGTCAAACACTCCATCATTAGCCAAATTACTTAGACTTCACCCCACTAGACCTAACATAAATAAACCGCAACCCAACAATTTAAACTCTATTATTACAAACAAAACACGAGAATTGATTAATTTTAGACCTTTAGGCACACATTTCAACAAACTAAGGGCAATCCAACACATAAAACACAATTAAAGCAATTACCTAACATCAAATTATATACAATTACCTATTGCATTTGAGTTCAACCACAAAATTAAAGTGCGGGGTTCGAAATACCAACCTTAGTGCCAAAATTAGAATATGTATCAATAGGCGGCAAAGTTCCCAAATCCGAGCAAAAATTGACACACAAAATGCGGGTAAAAGAAATAAAATAATGAAGATAAACAATTTGGTTAGAGGGTACTAGAGTTTGAAATGAGAGGAAATGAAGTATTTTGAAATTTTAAATTGTTTGGCCTTTAAAGAGTTTCAGTTCCCGGCCCTTATTGGTGAAGTAAGTCTTGCTCGCCGACCCACTCGGCGATGCACTGCGGAATTTTTCTTGCCTAGTTTTACAGGACTTTCTGTAAATCTGGGGGTTCAAATGGCAAGCAGAATCGGTCTCGCCGAGTTATACAGTTGGCGCTAGAACTACAATCTAAGCTGAAGTTGGGTGAGGAGGAGGAGTCTGAGGCACCCAGATCCTGGATGGAACCTGCATACCCTTCGAGCGAAGTTCTGCTCTACATGCTTGTAGAAGTTGCTTATCTTCACGCTCAATGATGGCAGCCTAAGACTCCAGGGAATCTCCCTCATTGTGTGATGAGATGAGGTGAGTCTCGTAGACTGCTTCGCTTGTCGGAGCTCACCTCCGGTGACTCTACCATAGGAGCCTTCCCCTTTCCTGTGCCTTTTTGTTCCTTTGTAGGGAGTTAAGATGTCTTTACCTTGAATGCAACTACATCGTCATTTATCACAACTCCTCTAGCCCGATTGCGAGGCGGCTTGTCTCTTCCTGACACTTTGGGTCTAGCCATATCTACAAAACAAATAGAAAAAATTGTGAAATCATTCGAGAAAAGTGTAGACATTTAGTTGCACGAAGACTCACCAAACCAGTCGGCCAATCACTGAATCACTTAGAAGAACCCGAAAATACCAGCATGAAAAATTTCTAAACTCTAGACAAGTCGGCAACGTTCAGGGCCATTCGGCGAGCTAGGAGTAGACCACCGAAAGATGCAGGGTATTTTAATGGTTAGATGTGCAAAAATGGCAATTAAGAAAACCTTTGGGCGAGCTCAGGCATCTCGTTGAAATTTATAGAACGAACTAAGAAAAAATATGAAATTAAGGGCGATCAAAGGGGGACTTTAGCGAGCTCGACGAAGCTCGCCAAACGGCTCATCATGCAAACTTTCAACCCCTAGTCTCAAAATCCAGCCCGCATCCCCCAAATTCAATATCAAACACATAGACTACTCAATAAAGGTGGACACATAACACCCATACCTTCAAGTTATTCAGACTTCCCAAGATTTCCCCAAACATTGCCATTTGATGAATTTTGCCCTTAAGAATGACGTCAAACACTCCATCATTGGGCAAATTATGTCATTTGGCATAATTCAGGGTTTCTTGGACTTCACCCCACTAGACCCAACATAAATAAATCGCAACCCAACAATTTAAACTAAATTTTAACAAACAAAACACAAGAATTGATTAAATTTAGACCTTTAGGCACACATTTCAACAAACTAAGGGCAATCCAACACGTAAAACACAATTAAAGCAATTACCCAACATCAAATTATATACAATTACCTATTGTATTTGAGTTCAACCACAAAATTAAAGTGCGGGGTTCGAAAAATCAACTTTAGTGCCAAAATTAGAATTTGTATCGCTAGGCGGCAAAGTTCCTAAATCCAATCACAATTCACACAAAAATGCGGGTAAAAGAAATAAAATAATGAAGATAAACAATTTGGTTAGAGGGTACTTGAGTTTGAAATGAGAAAAAATGAAGGATTTTGAAATTTTAAATTGTTTAGCATTTAAAGACTTTCAGTTCTCGGCAGTGTTCGGTGAAGTAAATCGTGCTCGCCGACGCACTCGGCAATGCACCGGATGGAATTTTTCTCGTCGAGTTTTATAGGACTTCCTCCAAATCTGGGGTTTCAAATGGCAAGCTGAATCGTTCTCACCGAGATATACAGTTGCCGCTAGAACCACAATCTGAGCTGAAGTTGGGTGAGAAGGAGGAGTCTGAGGCAACCAAATCCTAGACGGATCCTGCAAACCCTTGAAGCAAAGTTCTGCTCTCCGTGCATGTAGAAGTTGCTTATACTCACGCTCAATGATGGCAGCCTGAGAGTCTAGGGAATCTCCCTCATTGTATGATGAGATGAGGTGACTCTCGTAGACTACCTCGCTTGTCTGAGTCTCCTAGTCTTGAAATCAAGCCCGCAGCCACCGAATTCTATATCAAACACATACACTACTCAATAAAGGTAGACACATATGACCTATACCTTCAAGGTACTCAAAATTCCCCCGATTTCGGCAAAAATGGCCATTTGATGACTTTTCCCTTAAGAATGACGTCAAACACTCCATCATTGGGCAAATTACGTCATTTGGGACAATTCAGGGTTACTTACACTTCACCCCACTCGACCCAACATAAACAAACTGCAACCCAATAATTTAAACTCCATTTTAACAAACAAAACACAAGAATTGATTAATTTTAGATCTTTAGGCACACATTTCAACAAACTAAGGGCAATCCAACACATAAAACACAATTAAAGGAATTACCCAACATCAATAATATCCAATTAGCTATTGCATTTGAGTTCAACCACAAAATTAAAGTGCAGGGTTCAAAAAACCAACCTTAGTGCTGAAATTGGAATTTGTATCACTAGGTAGCAAAGTTCCCCAAATCTAAGCACAAATTCACACACAAAATGTGGGTAAAAGAAATAAAATAATGAAGATAAAAAATTTGGTAAGAGGGTACTAGAGTTTAAAAAGAGAGGAAACAAAGGATTTTGAAATTTTAAACTGTTTGGCCTTTAAAGACTTTAAGTTCGCAGCCCTTTTTCGGTGAAGTAAGTCTTGCTCGCCAACTCACTCGGTGATGCACCGAGTGGAATTTTTCTCGTGTAAAAGTAAATCTGGGGTTCAAATGGCAAGAAGAATCGGTCTCGGCAAGTTATACAAGTTGCGCTAGAACCACAATTTGAGCTGAAGTTGGGTGAGAAGGAAGAGTCTGAGGAACCCAGATCCTAGACGGATCCTGCATACCCTTGAAGCGAAGTTCTGCTATCCGTGCATGTAGAAGTTGGTTATCTTCACGCTCAAAGATGGCAGCCTGAGAGTCTAGGTAATCTCCCTCATTGTCTGATGAGATGAAGTGAGTCTCCTAGACTCCCTCGCTTGTCGGAGCTCACCTCCGGTGACTCTACCATAGGCACCTTCCCCTTTCATGTGCTTTTTCCTACCTTTGTAGGGACTTAAGATGTCTTTACCTTGAATGCAACTACATCCTTGGTTAAAGGGTTCTAGAGTTTAAAATGAGAGGAAATGAAGGATTTTGAAATTTTAAACTGTTTGGCCTTTAAAGACTTTCAGTTTGCGGCCCTCTTCGGTGAATTAAGTCGTGCTTGCCGACCCACTCGACGATGCACCGAGTGGAATTTTTCTCACCGAGTTTTACAGGACTTCCAGTAAATTTGGGGGTTCAAACGGCAAGAAGAATCGGTCTTACCAACCTGTTCAGCGAGTCACTGATTATGCATTTGGCCCATCGAGATATATAGAGTTCCGCTTTAAGCTTTGTGATTCAAACGGCGGTTCAAGTCGGGGCCCGTCGACTTGTTCGACATGCCGCTTATTGGACTTTAGCCTGGCCAAACTACCCATTTTCCAGCACTCTTCACTTCTCAACCTTCACAATCAACACCCCTTATTCAAAATAAAAAACTAAAGCCTTAAAACCTTGGGTTTCCTCCCAAGAAACACCTTAGTTAACTTCATGGCACGACGAGGAAACCAAATCAGACTTCATTTATGGGGTTTGCCATAGAGACTGAGTGCGAGGTCCCCGTCTGGTTTAGAGTTGAAACATCCTCTTTTATCTTTTTCAACACTTTGTTCGACCCTTCAACTTTATTGTGAATGCATGAGAGCATATCTTCTGTATAGCCACCTTCAGATTCCTTGGGGTTTTGACGCTAATGAGGAGGGACATACCTTTCATTATCCCCCTCTCTCTCCTTCCAATTGGAGGTGCGATCACGCCAATCTCTATAATGGTCTCTCCAACCCTCATATCTATTCCATCATTTATTTCCACCCGGTCATGTGTAGTTTGCACGATAACCTCCTCTTTGATTGACTAGGAAGTTCACTTCCTCATTGTACAACGCTTCAAATTGTGCTTCATCGGGGCTTGTTCCACCAACACCCACGGCACTAACACTCTTTGTACCAACACCCATGAATTATTTAGCTAATATATCAAACTGTGTCATCATTTTGGCCATGTTTCAATCTCTCTCTTGATCCTTCTTGATCAGCTCTTTTGTCATTTTATAAGTGAGAGGAGAGACTTCGTCTTCACGAGTGTACCACGCCTTATTGATCTTGGTCATGCAATCAAGGATTTGAGATGCTACTTAATAGGGTTGTTGCATTATACCACTAGGTGAGAGTTGATCAACCATTCCTTTGTTCACTGAATCGAGATTCCTATAGAAGTGTTGCAGCAACACATTATTTGGAAGTCCATGAGCTGGGCACTAAAGCACTAACTTCTTAAATCTCAGCCATGTCTCATGGATTGGCTCACTTTCCAAGCGTTTGAACCTTGGATGACATCCCTTAGAGATATCATCTTCAATGGGGGGAAATAATCTTACTTGAAAAATTGTGGTCAGCTCATCCCAAGAGGTGATGGAGTCCCTTGGTAACTCAACCAACCATTTAGTAGCTTCACCCATCAAAGAGAACAGAAACAACCTGAGACAGGCCGATTCTTGCGATATGTTCTTAAATGAGAACGGCCCACAAACATCCACAAAGTTCCTGATATGCTCATGGGTATTCTCATGAGCAACCCCCCAAATAATCCTTTTAATTGTAGGAGCTGAAGCATTGTGCTTGTGATGTGTAAAACAACGTTTCCTTCAGTCGGAGGTAGACGAATGGCACTAGCACCACCCACTTGGATTGGGTCATGACATCATTGAGGTTCCCAATGTCATCTTGGTTGACCACTCTACTACCATTACTTTCGTTTATGCTCATCTCTTCCTCTGTTCAACACAAGTAACAAAAAACCAAAAAACTAGAATAAGTAGTTTCAACTGCAACTAAAGAGAACACAATTTAACTTCACTACAACAATTTTAAACAACACCAGTTCCTGGTAGCGGCACCATTTTAATTAATGTGTCAAGCACACCTCATCTAATTCTAGTTGCAAGTGATCGTTATGCAGTATAAAACCCAACGAAGAGTTGGGGTTGAACCCACAAAGAGTGGTACGTGTTCAGATTCACTTAGGAAATACAAATGTGGTCTAATCATCTATAGGAATAGAAATTATCAAAAAATACATATAAAAAAGTTGGAATGGGGTGACAATAAATGTTAGATTGGGGGTTTTGGTTCACAATTATCAACTACAAGGCAAATACACAAAACTGATTTAACAATGTAAGAAGGAATTCTCGGGATGTGATCAATTATAGGAAAATTTCGCTATATAGGTAATTGAAACTACTAATGAATAGCTAAATATCAGTGGGTAGGCTGGACTATGAGTGAAATAGCTTTCTCTCGAACAACTACTCTGATTTAAGTGATTTCTCTCGAACATCAACAAGCTTAACAAATAAGAACAGTCCACTATCTTAATAGATCTTCTCTCTCTCGTAAGATGGATGGGATTGGGTTTAGGATTAACTCTTTCGAGCAGAACCCAAATCAACCCAATACACACAAACCATTAATCAAAAGTTTGGGTTCTAAAACCTCACTCATGAACAAGCTAAGCACACAAAATTAGAATTGCATTTGTAACTACATTTCATAAATAAAAACACAGCTAATGATTAAACTTATTTCAATATATCATTTAAATTAGTAATAAGCAATACCCATAAGCTAATTTAACCCATAATTACATAATCAGACCCCAAGAATTGGGGTTTTAGCCACACATCATAAAACACCGAAAAACAATTACCAAATGAATTAGCCATGATCTAGGTAGGATTATTCAAGCTTTTACAGTGGTCCAAATTGAACAAAATAAATAATCCACTTGCAAAATCTCCGATTTTAGTCTCAAAAAGCCTTCAAGTCTACTAGGAAACTGTCAAACTTTCAAAGGAATTCTTCTAAATTGTAGCAACTCTTTAATTGACGGTTGAAAATCCTATTTATAGTCCCTAAAAATTAGCCATGAAAGGCGATTAGGCGAGGTAACTTAGGTTCGCCGAGTGGTTCGGCGAACTGCCCTTTGCACTTTTTTACGCCTTCATGCAATGACTCTCAGCATCCTCAAGTCCTGTAACTTTGAGCGATCAATTTTGTCATTGTGGAACTAATCGGCGATTCGTCGACTGCCCCCTTCCTATCACCGATTTGGTCTCTTCCCTCAGGGCTGTCACACTAAAACTTTAGGCGGATTGAAGAGCCACTAGGCGAGCCGCCGAGTGGTTTTGTTGATCACCAGGCTCGCTTTTCTCCACTTCATCAGCTTGTTTTCGTCCTTTTTTCCTGTTAGTGTCCTTGCTTTGCTCCTTAATGAACATACCTAAAAATCAAGGCTTTAACATCAGTTTATAGCACAAATTTGGCATTTGAGGACACTAAAACTATAAAAAAAAAATAGCCCTAAATGAGTCCAAATCTAGGAATCATCAGTAAACTTCAAACAACCATAACTCCTAGCACAAGATGTGTTAAGTGGGCTACAAGAGACAATATGAAAAGTCTTTGAATTATCTTTCCAACTCCACCGAGTTTGCTCATGTTTTATTGGACCGCCTTGTTGGGAAGTGTTGTTATTGCTTTCTTGATGGTTATTCGGGCTACAATCAGATCTCCATATCACTAGAAGACCACCTTCAACTGCCCTTATGATATTTTCGCATTCAAACGGATACCATTTGGGTTGTGTAATGCTCTAGCGACCTTCCATCGTTGCATGATGTCGATATTTTCTGATATGGTGGAGGAAACTATTGAGGTAATAATGGATGATTTCTCTGTGGTAGGTGACTCATTTGATGGTTGTTTGGATCATTTGGCTGAGGTACTTAAATAGTGTGAAGAGTGCAATCTTCTGCTCAATTGGGAAAAGTGTCACTTCATGGTGAAAAAAGGGATAGTTCTAGGGCATCAGATTTATTAGAAGGGTATTGAGGTTGATAGAGCGAAAGTGGAGGTAATAGAAAAGTTTCCACCACATATCTCTGTTAAAGGTTTTAGAAGTTTTCTTAGGCATGCAATGTTTTATTGGAGGTTTATCAAGGATTTTTCAAAGATTGCACACCCATTTTCTAAATTGCTTGAAAAGGAGTGTATGTTTGACTTTGATGATGCTTGGCTGAGAGCATTTGGAGAGTTGAACGAAAAGTTAGTTTCTGCACCTATCATTATTTCATCGGATTAAGGGCAACCATTTGAGGTAATGTGTGATGCCAGTGGAGTGGCGCTTTGTGTGATTTTGGAACAGAGGCAAGAGAAGAATCGTCATCTTATTTACTATAAAAGGAAAGCTCTAAATATGGCTCAAAAGAACTATATAGTGACTTGATATACCGTGAGTTTACGATATTTTTAATATATTTCACTTAAGAGTTATGTGTCTCTAGGGCCATTTTGTAGTGTTATTAATGTGTTTTTATCTTGTTTGTAGGAAATAAGTTCGGATGTGGGAGTTAGGAGATAGCTGAAGAAATGTTGCAAAAAGAGCCAACTACGGACTGTAGGTCCAGTCACGGTCCATAGGTGCAGGGTGTAGATTGATGGGAAAGGCTTGAAGAAATAATTAGGGAATTCTTAACTAAGTGTGGAACCACGACCATGATCGACGGACCGTAGTTTGACCTACGGGCAGTCCTGCAGGTCCGTCAACTGATTTAGAGAATGTGTTCCAGTACCTAATTTTTATTAAACTAAGTAGGAGACAACGGAGGAGGATCCACGTACCGTGGATCGAGTCACGGTCCGTGCTGTTGAGCCGTCATTCGGTACTGAGAGTTGGAGATTCAAGCTTCAAAAAAATTGCCTAGGTCCCAAACCATGGAAGGGATCTATGGACTGTAGGTCAGTCCACGGTCCGTAGGTTAGTGTCGTCAACTGCAATGGTGTCTAGAAATTGTATTTCCTTATTTCGTTTCCTTTTTAGTTGGGACTTATTTTTCTATATATATGGCATGTAAACCTCGTTTTGGGGGGTTAGACCTTATTATTTTAGTTCTACTTTTTGGCTTTGGAGAATAACTAGCAATTTTAGCAATTCTTGATTTTCTAAGTTCGTTTTGAAAATTTTGACTTTGAAATTCAAGTTGAGATTCTTGGTTTCTTCTACTTATTACGTCAGTTCATGATTTCTTCATCTAATATTATGAATTGTGGTCTTGCTACTATGGGTAACTAAATCCATAACTAGGGTTGTGGGAACCATGACTGATTAAGAACATATGAATAATAACTATGTAATTCTTGAATAGTGTTATTGCATGCATTGATAATTCTTTCGTTTAGATGTCTTTTTAGTGTGATAATATCTAATAGTGTAATGTCAATTGGTGCGACGGTGAAAACTAAGCCATACATTGATGTGATGTTTAATATGAGGTAAAGGTAATGGTTAGTAAATTATACACACATATCCGGACCAAGGTGTAGGGTGAAATTCTTTACTAGCCGAACCAAGGAATTAGAGATACCTTCACTTTCCCTTATGGGACTTTTGCCTTCAAAGGAATGCCATTTTGGTTGTGTAATGCTCTAGCGACCTTCCAACGTTGTATGCCATTTTGGACTTTTCCCTTATGATACTATTTTGATCGTTGTCTAGATCATTTGGCCGAGGTGCTTAAACACTATGAAGAGTGCAATCTTGTGCTCAATTGGGAGAAGTGCCACTTTATGGTGAAAGAAGGGATAGTTCTGGGTCATCGGATTTCTGAGAAGGGTATTGAGGTTGATAGAGCGAAAGTCGAGGTAATACAAAAACTGCCACCACCTATCTCTGCTAAAGGTGTTATAAGTTTTCTAAGGCATGCATGTTTCCATAGGAGGTTCATCAAGGATTTCACCAAAATTGTACATCCAATGAGCAAACTGCTCAAAAAGGACTATAGGTTTGGTTTTGATGATGCATTTATGAGGGCATTTGGAGTGTTGAAAGAAAAGCAAGTTTCCGCACCTATCGTTATTTCACTGGATTGGGGGCAACCGTTTGAAGTAATGTGTGATGTGAGTAGGGTGGCGTTTGGTGTGGTATTGGGACAGAGGTGAGAGAAAATTCTTCATCCTATTTACTATTCTAGGAAAGCTCTAAATGTGGCTCAAAGGAACTATATAGTGATTGAACAGGAGCTTCTTATAGTGGTTTTCGCTTTCGAGAAATTTCGATCCTACTTGCTTGGTACTAAGGTCATTGTGCGTACTGACCATTCTACATTGAGATATTTGATGGCTAAGAAGGATGCAAAACCGAGGTTGATTAGATGGGTGTTGATGCTACAAGAATTTGACTTTGTGGTGAAAGAAAGGGGACAGAAAATTAGGTTGCCAATCACTTGTCCAGATTGGAGGAAGAAGCTATGCTCAAGCTTGGTGATATGACTGAAATTAATGATGCTTTTCCAGATGAAAATTATTGGCTTCTTCTCATGATCAGATTCCTTGGTTCGCAGAGTTTGCTAACTACTTGGCAAGTGATATTGTGCCATCGGATTTGTCTTTTCACCAAAGGAAAAAGTTTATGCACGATGTGAAAAAGTTCTTATGGGATGAGCCTTACTTGTATAATAGTTGTGCTAATGGGATTATTAGTCGATGTGTGCCCGAGGTTGAGATGTTGAGTATACTAGAGGCGTGCCATTCATCGCCTGTTGGTGGGCATCATAGTGGTATTCATATGGCGCATAAAATTTTGCAGTGTGGGTATTACACAGGCCTACCATCCACCAAGATGCTCATGATTTCACCAAGTCTTGTGACCGTTGCCAAAGAGAAAGAGGAGTTTCAAAAAGGCAAGAGCTTCCTATGAATCATTTATTGGTGATAGAGTTGTTTGATCTACGTGATGCTTATCTTGACCAACGACACTAACCTACAGTACGAGTGTCTATGATCGTCGATAATATAGTAACCCAACCAAGGGTTGGGGTCGTGTCCCAAGGGAATAATTTTGAGAATTAGTAGAAAAATAAAATTAAGTTCAAACTAGTCATAGCTCAAGACACTAACAATTAAAAACTTAGTAAATTAAATGTGGTGACACAAAAGTGTCAAATATCAATTGGGGTTTTTGTCACAAGTAATAAAAACAACAAAAATAATATGAAAAATCAAGTATGGGGAGAAGTTCTTGGGGTGTGACCGCAATACAAGTTGAGATAAATCGTTGGGTACATGCTTTCGATAGGAAATTTGTAAGATAATAGTGACTAGGCTAAGATTTAAATGGAAACAAGTTCCCTCTCGTGCAACATACCCTATTACAAATGCGTTCCTCTCAGACACCCATTTGCCGCATGAACGCCAGCCTACGGCTTACCCCACTCACTCTCTCGAGCTGAGTGTTAGGATATGGAACTAGGGCTCATCCTCTCGGGCTGAACGTCATGTCGACCCACTCCTTAAGCCATCAGTCTAGTGATCTTGGTTTCGTGACCTCCCTCTCAGGCAAGCCGAAAACACATGGGTGGTTTTGTATTTGCCACTACAAACCCATTAAACTAAACCGCAACCACTAGGTGAAATCACCACTAAAATACATCTAAACTATCAACAAGCAAAACCCAACAATAATATCAACACATATTTGCTAAATCACACCCCAAAAATGGGTGGATTTAGCCACACATCAAGAAGTAACCAAATAAACCTAAAATGATACTAAAATCAAATGAGTATAAAAACTTATACCTTGATTTAAGGAAATGAAGAAGAATGGAGAAGACCCACTTCCAACTTGGGGAAGAGGAAATCCTTCTTTCTTCAAGTCTCCCAAAAACCCTCTCCAAACTTGAGAGAAAATATCTAAAAAGTACTATTCTATTCTGAAATTAAAATAAATGTTTGACTCTTAATAATTAATAACAAGTTTAGTATTTATAGACTTTAGAATATAGTGCTAGTAGAACTTTTGGCGAGATTAGTCGGAATCACCAATTAACTCGACGATTCGCCATTTGGTGTAGTTCGTCGCCGTATTACACTAGTCTTCAGCATGGTCGTGATCTGTGTCATTGGGCGAGATAGTCTACTCCATGGAATTATTTGGTGAAACACCGACTGCTCCTTTCATCGTTTTTTTGATCCTGCTATTTCAGGGTTTCGCGTATTGGAACAAAGAGTAGAGTGTGTCCATTTGGCGAATTGTCAAGTGTGCTTGGCGATGCTCAGGTTTCAAGTTCTTCATTGTTTTCAGCCCTTTTGTTCCTTTTTTTCGCCTAAGTGTCCATGCTTCCACTAAAACTTAAAATACCTGAAACTTAAGAGTTTTCATCAGATATTGAGACAAAATAAGCATTTGAGGACGCTATTTCTATCAAAATAAAGCCCTAAATGAGTCCAATTTGTGGACTCATCAACACCCCCAACTTAAACTTTTTCTTGTCCTCAAGTATACTTGAGTTCAGCCGTTCAAAAACAGTGTCTCAAACAGTGCTACACAAGACTCAAGCATGAATGCACATAACAAGACTCAATTTACTTATTCAAGCATTAATTGTGTACTCAAAGATTCAAGTTGTGACACACCATTACCAAAGATTCTCATGCTCGCAATACTTGCTACTTGTACAATCAAGCTCAACATGAAGTATCTAAATGCCCTCACAAAAAGAATGATTCCATGTTCACACACAGAGGTTAATCAATTCGAGATTAGGAATCAGATGCAATGCTCACACTAAAAAAGAGCAACACAGCGCATGTTTTCACCCATAGGTTTGCCCTTATTTTCCAATCGACTTTCGATTCAGATTACTCAAGATCAAAAAGGTTTTTCCAAGGCTTGTAATGGGGCTGAGTGCAAATGTATGGTCATTTTAGGCTCAGTGACTTTTTCGTCATGAGATGTGGTTTTCTCAATACATCCCCTTCTTTTCCTTTATCAATTCTTCCTCAAGTGCTTCTAAGTCATCTTTTTATTCACTCTCCATGGATTTGTTGAAAACCCAATTTATTTTTGCACTTTTATTCCACAACTTTTTCTTTTTCTTTTCCTTTTTTTATATATATATGGAGGGTTTCCATTTTTCCGCAACACCATGGGTTAATGGAGACTTTTCTTGCACTTCTTGACTTTCTTTTCACCACACCCCCAACTTAGGCTTTTGGCCTAAGTTGGCTATTCACTAAATTACAAATCAAGAGGCTTATAGGTAGTGGATCAAGTAAGGTCTAGGGTTCATCAAGGCTTTTCCAAAGAAAGTTAAGGCTTAAAGGGTGTTCAAGAAAGTTTCACACGCTCACGGGTAGGCCACAAAAGAGGTATATGTCAAATTGGCTCACATTCTTCAAAAGTTACCTAAGATTGTCTCAAGATAACACCTTGCTAAATCAATCAGACTAGCGAGGTAAATTCGAGGTTTATTCATACAATGTTCAGAGTAAGATCATCACCCAAGGCATCGACACTTAAGTCAAACAAGACTACACACTTTCGCTAGTGTGCAACGGTCATTACAAGAGAATCAATTCGATAAAGGACTAATCACAACGAGATGAAAAAAGTTCACATATTGTCTATGCAACTTCATTTGGCCTCATCGTAGCGGTCATTCATGTTGTTCGATTGTAAGCCCTATTCAAGTCATCGGTATTGATTGGAACCGAGACTCAAATTTGAAAGAGAACAACCACTTTAAATCAATAGAGGTGGCAAAATTTTTTGAAAAATAACTTTTTTTTGGAAGGGTCAAAATCGTTTTGCAATTTAAAATAAAAAGGAGCCACAAGCTCAAACATTCGCACAGGCAGTATAAACCAATTTCAAGCAAAACAGCCCAAATATGTACACTAGATAACATTCAAAACAACACACAAAGGTGAGCCTCATCCCACCACAAATAAAAACATTTGTCCTCAAATTCAAATGAAAGTATCCAAAAGTAAAAATAAATAAAAACAAAGAAGGAGGTAAATATGGATCCTATCTATGTAGTCGCTCCATCTATCGGGGCCTCAACACCCAGTGTATAAAAAAAGCCACATACGGAGATGACCTACAAACCATAGGTGCAGTCACTGTCCGTAGGTGTAGGGTGTAGATTTATTGTAAAGGCTTGAAGAAATAATTAGGGAATTCTTCATTAAGTGTGGAACCACGACCATGATCGACAGACCGCAGTTCAACGTGCGGGCCGTCCTACAGGTCCGTTAACTGATTCAGAGAAGGTGTTCCAGTACCAGATTTTTATTAAATTAAGTATGAGACTATGAAGGAGGATCCACAGACTATGTGGATCTAGTCACGGTCCATGTTGTTGAGCCATCATTCGGTATTGAGAGTTGGAGTTCCAAGCTTCGAAAAAATTCCCTATGTCCCAAACCACGGAAGAGACCTACGGACCGTTGGTCAGTCCATCGTCCGTAGGTCTATGTCTTCAACTGCAACCGTGTCCAGAAATTTTATTTCCTTATTTCGTTTCCTTTTTAGTTGGGACTTGTTTTTCTATTTATAGGGCATGTAAACCTTGTTTTTGGGGGTTAGACCTTCTTATTTTAGTTCAAATTTTTGACTTTGGAGACTAACTTGCAATTTTAGCAATTCTTGATTTCCTAAGTTCGTTTTGGAGATTTTGACTTTGAAATTCAAGTTGAGATTGTAGGTTTCTTCTACTTATTACGTAAGTTCATGATTTCTTCATCTAAAAATATGAATTGTGCTCTCTCTATTATGAGTAACTAAATCCATAACTAGGGTTCTGGGAACCATGAGTGATTAATAACGTATGAATAGTGTTATTGCATGCATTGATTATTCTTTCGTTTATAATTCTTTTTAGTTGTTGCAAACGTTAGAACTCGCCTTGTTGCTACTTGCCGGACCAAGGAGGTAGTTAATAAGAAAATAATTATCAACATAGATTTAGTGTGATACTATCTAATAGTCTAATGGCAATTGGTGCGAGGGTGAAAACTAAGTCATACATTGATGTGATGTCTAATATGAGGTAAAGGTATTAGTAAAATATACAAACATAGCCGAACCAACGTACGGGGTGAAATTCTCTAGTTGCCAGACCAAGGAATTAAAGATACCTAACATATCACTTTTAATGTAATACACTAGGAAAGGTTTACTATTACTATATTACCGTGTTATTAGCTTATGGGGAACACGTACACCCTAGTTTCTCTCTCATCTTGATAACAACTAAAGTTTGAATCTTACTCACTAATTATTCACATAATTTTCCAGAATTTGTTTCACAATTC
>JAJONQ010015764.1:0-22535 GCA_036250385.1 Solanum microdontum
AGGGTTAGTAAATTATACACACGTAGCCGGACCAAGGTGCGGGGTGAAATTCTCTAGATGCCGGACCAAGGATTTAGAGATACCTAACTTATCACTTTACATGTAATACACTAGAAAAGGATTACTATTATTAAGATTACTGCGTTATGAGCTTATGGGGAACACATTCCTAGTTACTTTTAATAATCTGAATATAAATAAATACTTAGTTCAAAGCTATCTTTTTATTGTCTTTATTTTATTTCAATTTAAAACCCCCCATTTTTATATAGCGACTATCGAGTTAAATATTTGCTATTGACAATATTCTTCCATATTCTCTGTGGGATCGACCTCGACTCATAGTTGGGTAAATATATTGCATACGATCGTTTATATTTCTTTTCAAGAAGTATATTTGAACGTTATCAACCCACTCACACTGGCCATTAATCCAGTGGTCTTAGTTTTACGACCTCTCTCTCGCAAGTCGAAAACACATAAATAAACCTGTATTTGCAACTACAAATTCATTAAATTCATCCACAGCCACAAAATGAAATCACATTTAAACTACGAATAGACTATCAGCAAGCAAGACCCATCAATTATCTTAACCCATATTCGCTAAATCACACCCCAAGAATTGTGGTTTTTAGCTACACATCAAGAGATAGAAATTTATACCTAAATGAGATTGCATTCAAATGGGTATGAAGATTTGAGTCTTGTTACAGGCCAAGAATGAAGAATCCAAGAGACCCAAGTCCAAATCCTTGGAGATGAAACCGTCTTCTTCTTCAACTTTTCAAAACCCTCTCAAAATCAGAGAAAAAATATCAAAAAGTACTATTCTATATGAAAATTATAATAATTGTTCGACTAAAAATCTGATACTAAGCTACAACTCTCAACAAGTATTTATAGATTCCACAGATTTATGTTGCAACAGATCATTCAGTGTCGTTAGTAGGAATCACCGATCAACTCGGCGATTCGCCCTTTGGTGTAGTTCATCGCCATCTTGGACCATCCTTCGGCATCGCCGTGCTCTGGGTAATTGGGCAACATGGTACTTCTTCACGGTACTTCTCCGCGATGCGCCGACTGCTCCTTTTTCCGCCGACTTGATCCTTTCCTTCAGGGCTCAGGACACTAGAACAAAAGGTGAAGTAAGACCTTTCGACGACTAGCCAAGTGAACTCGGCGATCCTCAGGCCTTCATTTCTTTGTTCTTTTTATCCTTTTCATTCCTTTTTGCGACGTAGTGTCCATGCTGTCCTTCACACTTCAAATACCTGAAACTTAACTGTTTTCATCATATATTAAGAGAAAATAAGCATTTTAGGACACATTATCCATTAAAATATAGCCCTAAATGAGTCCAATTTATGGACTCATCACGCTTCGGTCTTATTTGTAAGGAAGAAAGTTGGTTCCCTTAGGATGTGTATAGATTACCGTTAGTTGAACAAGGTTACCATAAAGAATAAGTATCCTCTTCCAAGAATTTATGATCTTTTCGATCACCTTCAGGGTGCCTCTTGATTTTCAAAAATAGACCTCAGATCTGGCTACCATCAGTTGAAAGTAAGAGAATGTGATATTCCCAAGACAACAT
This sequence comes from Solanum microdontum, assembly GCA_036250385.1. Taxonomy (NCBI): domain Eukaryota; kingdom Viridiplantae; phylum Streptophyta; class Magnoliopsida; order Solanales; family Solanaceae; genus Solanum; species Solanum microdontum. Next base: position 1,601 of record JAJONQ010015764.1, read on the forward strand.
TCATGATGGTCATTATGAGTTTCTGGTCATGTCGTTTGGTTTAACCAATCCACCTGCAACGTTCATGGACCTTATGAATAGAGTATTCAAGCCTTATTTAGATATGTTTGTTATCATTTTCATGGATGAGATTCTAATCTATTTGAGGAATGAGGAAGATCATGCTAGCCATCTCAGAATAGTTCTTCAGACTTTAAAAGATAAGGAGTTATATGCTAAGTTCTCTAAATGTGAGTTTTAGCTTGAGTCTGTGGCATTCTTGGGTCACATAGTTTCCGATGATCGAATTAGAGTTGATACCCAAAAGATAGAGGAAGTGCAGAGTTGGCCTAGACCCACATATCCAAATGATATTAGGAGTTTCTTGGGTTTGGCGGACTATTATAGAAGCTTTGTAGAGGGGTTCTCATCCATTTCATCTCCTTTGACCAAGTTGACTTAGAAAACAGTGAAGTTTCAATGGTCTGAAGCTTATGAGAAAAGCTTTCAGAATTGAAAAAAGGGTTGACTACTGCCCCAGTATTGACCTTACCAGAAGGTACTCAAGGTTTTGTGATGTACTGTGATGCATCTAGAGTTGGTTTGGGTTGCGTGTTAATGCATAATGAAAAAGTTTTAGCTTATGCCTCTAGACAGTTGAAAGTTCATGAGAAGAACTAACCAACCTATGACTTAGAGCTGGCTGTCGTAGTATTTGCTTTGAAGATATGACATCATTATTTGTATGGTGTTCATGTTGATGTATTCATTGATCACAAGAGTCTTCAGTATGTGTTTACTCAGAAAGATCTTAATCTCAGACAAATGAGGTGGTTAGAATTTCTCAAGGATTATGACATGAGTATTGTTTACCACCCAGGTAAGGCTAATGTTGTTGCTGATGCTTTAAGTAGGTTGTCTATATGTAGTACCTCCCATGTTGAGGAAGAAAAGAGAGAGTTAGCGAAAGATATGCATAGACTTGCACGCTTAGGAGTCCGACAGATGGATTTCACAGAAGGAGGAGTAATGGTGATGAATGGTGTTGAATCTTCATTAGTGTCAGAAGTGAAATAAAAGCAAGACCAATATCCTATTTTTCTTGAATTGAAGGCAAATGTTCATAAGCAAAAAGTATTAGCTTTTGAACAAGGGGAGATGGCGTATTGAGATATCAAGGTATATTGTGTGTACCAATGGTGGATGGACTCCAAGAGAGGATCATGGAGGAAGCTCATAGCTCCAGATATTCCATTCATCCGGGTTCCACAAAGATGTATCGCGATTTGAGAGAAGTCTATTGGTGGATTAGCATGAAGAAAGGCATTGCAGAATTTGTGTCTGAATTGCCAATAATTAAAGTGGAGCATCAAAGGCCCGGTGGTTTGTCCCAGAATATAGAACTTACGGAATGGAAGTGGTAGATGATTAATATGGTTCATCACAAGTTTACCAAGGTCTCGCAGGCAGCACGATTCTATTTTGGTGATTGTCGATAGAATGACAAAATCTGCCCACTTTTTGCCAGTAAAGACTACCCATTCACTAGAGGATTATGCTAAATTGTATCTTCATGAGGTGGTAAGACTTCATGGGGTTCTGGTCTCCATTATTTCAGACCAAGGTGCCCAATTTACTGCATAGTTTTGGAAGTCATTCCAAAAAGGCTTAGGTTAAAAGGTGAACTTCAGTGTTGCCTTTCATCCTTAGATAGATGGGCAAGTAGAGCGCACTATTCATACCTTAGAGGATATCTTGAGGGCTTGTATGATTGACTTCAAAGGTAATTGGGATGATCACCTACCTCTCATCGAATTTGCTTACAATAGTGGTTACCACTCTAGCATCCAAATGACTCCTTATGAAGCTCTTTATGGGAGAAGATGCAGATCTCCTATTAGATGGTTTGAAGTTGGTGAAGCAGGGTTGATAGGACCAAATTTAGTTCATCAAGCTATGGAGAAGGTGAAAGTGATTCAAGAGAGGTTGAAACCGACACAGAGTCATCAGAAATCCTACACTAATGTTAGGAGAAGGGAGTTAGAGTTTGAAGTAGATGATTGGGTGTATTTGAAAGTTTCACCCATAAAAGGTGTTATGAGATTTGGTAAGAAGGGGAAACTTAGTCCCCAGTATATTGGCCCTTACAGAATATCGAAAAGGGTAGGTAATGTAGCTTCTGAGTTGGGGCTACCACAAGAGTTAGGAGCGGTTCATCCGGTGTTTCACATCTCTATGTTGAAGAAGTGCATGGGCGAGCCTTCATTAATCATACCAACCGAAGATATTGGGATCAAGGATAGCTTGTCTTATGAGGAGATTCCTATTCAGATTCTAGATCGCCAAGTTCGCAAGTTGAGGACAAAAGAGGTAGCATCAGTCAAAGTTCTTTAGAGGAATCAATTTGTTGAGGAAGCTACTTGGGAAGCTGAGGAGGACATGAATAAGAGATACCCACATCTCTTTGAATCTGGAAAAGTTCCAAATAAAGGTACTAATCCTTTTCTTGGTATTTATTTATAAGTTGGCATGTTGTTTTTGCATTTGCTTGCTATGTGTTTGAACTGAATGGTTGATGTTACACCCTTAGCCTAGTAAAAGTAATCTCATTCGAGGACGAATGTTCCCAAGGGAGAGATATTGTAACATCTCGCAAATTGAAATAACTAGGAAGAAGTCAAGTATTAGAAATAGTGATTTTACAAAATAATGGAAATCTGGAAATTTGTTTAAGTTAAGTTAAGAATGAGTTTTGGTCAACTACAAACGACCATAACTCATAGATCAGGATGAGTTAGGTGTGCTTCCAGATATCAAAAGAAAGATCTTGGAATAATCTTTCCAACGCCGCCGGGTATGTGCGATTCCGAGTTCGTATGAATGAGATATGTTCATTGGAAATTGGGTTGTTCGATTAAGGAAAGTCCAATCCGGATTTTGGAAGGGTAGTTTGGTCTTTTCCATACGCAACTTAATTAATTCGTTTTTGGTAATATTTCTAAGGGTCTAAAATGAAATTGGTCAGTTTACGCTTTTGAAATTAGAGTTAGGGTTTTTGGAGAAAGAACGCAAGAGGAGAAGAAAGGAAAAAAGAGCCAAGATCATCATTCGTAAGGATTTCACTTGTGGATTTCATCAAGGGGTGATCCCTATGAGGTATATGAGATCACATAGCATTGATTTAGTTCACTCACGCGCCAATCATGATTCAATTCAGCAAAGTTATATTGATTTGAAAGTAAATCCTATGAGTTCTTGATGAAATTCGATTGATATCTTGTGGGTTCTTGTTGTTGAAGTTTCTTGAGATTGATTCATGTATTTAGGTGTGATTTCGAGTAGAATCTAACGTATTTTGAGGATTTAGTTGATTCTAAGTGTTTGGGGAAAGAACCATTGGAGTTTAGAGGGTTTAGAGTTGAAAAATGAGCAAGGAAAATCGTAGAACACCTGGGGAATGGGATGGGGCGTCGCACCAGCCAGCGTGCCCCAAAAGGTTCTATAAAGTTTCACCCTTGGGGTGCCACGCCAGCCAGCATTCCCTAGGAAAGGCTCTGAAGTTTGCCCTCTGGCGCCCCGTGCCTCTCAGAACGCCTGGGACGTCAGTTCTTCCCATTTCTTTCCCAACTTTCCGTACTAGTTCCTTAGCAATGTACTTATGTTTTCTAGTTGATTCCAACACTCATAGGTACATATAAACATCATGAAATCATCCATAAACATGAGATCATGAACGTTGAATCCATAATTCAATTCAAGGAAAGTTAAAAGTCAAGTCTAGAAGTTAAGAAGCAAGTCAAGAGAAGTTTATAAAGTTTTCAAAAATCTTTCACATACGTTTTAGCTATGTTTTAAGACTTAAGTTTCGAGTTAAGTAAATAGTAAAGAGTAAAGAGTAAAGATTGAATTAATTTCTTCAAAGAAATATATGGGGACTACATATTCCTAAAGAGTTTAAAATGTTTTCATATTTGAGAAATAAAGGGAACATCGACTCCAAAAGAGCTTTTAAGCTAAGTTTTGAGTAATTATCTCGAAGAAAAGAAAGAATTTTTTATTTAAATTATATGAGCTAAGTATATTTTGGGAGTAGTATTGAGCATCGATATGAGGATGCGAGTTCATATTAACTCAAGTATCAATAAACCATGTAGCCATCATGGGTAGTAAATGATGATACTTTTTAGCTGACTCCTTAAGTTGTTTTTTAGCATAGACTAGTGGATCCACTTAGTTAAGGCGTTCTATATGATGGCAAAGTATAGGATAGTTCTGGCAGTGTGGGCAAGACACTTTATCACCACTCAGGCTCATAGTGGTGGTTGTCGGTTAGAGAATCTCCCACAAAAACTATATTACTTTATTATATGAGTAAGAGTTTGTTATTGCATTTTTGTTTAACAAAGTAAGTTGTTTACCACTATTTTTACAAGGTTTCTATATATTGCATGTGTTTTATTTCTTTATATTGAGTTATGTTATTCAGGAGTGAGTAAAGCCAAGGTAAGTGTTCCTTTCAGATTCTTTTCAAGCCTATGTCTTGTTTAGCATTACAACTCGCATACTCGTACATTCAATGTATTGATGTCTGTTCGCCTGCATCATTTTATGATGCAAACGTAGGTAACCAGGATCAGCATCCAGCACCTCGTTGATCCAGTTGAGCACTCAGAGTCTGTTAGTGAGAATCCTTGCATTCCAGAGGACCCCTTTTTACTTTTCTTGCAGTATTTCATTGTTAGGAGATCGGGGGTCTTGTCCCGACATCCCTCTTTGTTTTAGAGGCTTCATAGACAGATAGTTATAGTTCTTTAGTCTTTTTCATTTCAGTTGTATACATTTAAGACTTGAGTTGCCATTTTTGGTAAGATATTATTTCTTAAGTTATGCATGAGTTATATTTCTTATGTTTAAGTCTTCCGCTGAGTAAGTAAGCCATGACAAGGGTTCGCTTGGGGCCAGAAATGGTTTTCAAGTGCCAATCACGTCCGGAGTGTAGGCTCGGGGCGTGACAACAATCTTCCTCCAACCTCTCTAACGATAATGTACTTATGGGATCATTGGTTCAGAGAGAAGAAATTGAAAGAATTACAAATTTAGATTGCCATGAAGTAGTAGTGGTTCTACACCAGGAAGTGGACAAGGTAAAAGAGGGTGAAAATAAAGTGTTTGCTCACCTGAACAAAAGTAATGAGTTGGACTCTGAATTTTCACAAAGTGTAGGTAACTGACCGTATCACTAGCTCAATCCTTTTTTGTAAGTTATTTTATTTTATTTTATTATCATTACCATTATATCTGAACAATGAATTTAATAGTCCACAAAATTCATACATTTTAGTATGTGAAAGTTTTGTTTGTGTTATGTATTGTAAATTTTTTTTCCACATTATGTACAAATAAAAATGGATTTCAACTATATATACAATGAAAATAATTTTTTACAGTTGGTAAATTTAAACCTATTATAAAGGTGATATTTATATTAATAATAATAATATACCTATAACTATTTCATGACAAACACGATTGTGTAAATACTTTTATATCACTTGAATATAAGTTAAACAAAACTATTAGCTATATTGTGTAAGCATTATCTTTTGGTATTTTTATGACTCATCATTTATGTAGGAAAAGAAAGTTCAAGACCTTCAAAATTCGACAAGCTTTCTTCCTCCAATGTCTCGATAGATATCCTTCACTTGATGTCATCATTATATCAAGAAGTAAAGAATACAAGCTTTGCAAACTTGGAGCTCCAAAGTATTGTTCCTGAAGATAAAGTACACAGAGAAATCAGTGATCATGTGGTCGTAACTTTGGCCAAGAATGAAGAATTGACCATTAGTTTTTCATACAATGAGCGTATATAATTTAGCCGAGCAAGCATGCTCTTAACAAACACATTCAATAGGCTACATGTATTATATAGTTAGTGATTGCATCTATAGTTTTTAGTAATTAACTTTTGATCCAAAAGAAAAGGTTTTAGTTCCATGGTATGATTATTATTTTTTCCTTTGTTTAATTTTACCCGATAATTTTTTAGTTTATTCTAAAAATAATTATGCATCTCAATATTTGGAAATGATTTAATTGTTAAAGTTTAGTTTATGTTTGATGAAATAATCTATAACCACGTAATCATTTATAGGAAATTTTGGATCATAATTCTTGGAAGTATTTATTTGTTTCTTAAATTTCATGTCTAGTCAAATAATATCATATAAATTATATATATTAAGATAAATAAAGTATTTCAAAAATATTTATACATTGACTTCATTTATTTTTGCAGAAAATATGGAGCAACTCTCCATTTCACAATCATTAGAAATCGAGAATAATGAGAATGCTCATATGGAGAAGGGACTTCCTTATGATTTATGAACACAACTATGGAGAAAAAAAATGATTGTAAACTTGACCAATAATGTTAAGTTTGTGACTACCGCTGGTTTCACACTAAATAAAGGTATTTTAATCAACTCCTAACAAATTCATGAGATAATTAAAAGATTTATGCAATTAGGGTATGTCTGGTTTGGAAAAAAACATTTAATTATTTTGATGTTTGGTTGGTCAAACTTCGTGGAAAATATTTTTTAAAAGGAAACTAAGTACGTTAAAATTAAGAAAAACTACTTCTCTAATGGAATTGGGGAAATCAAGTTACATAAGTGGCATTCTACATTAATTGTCTAATACACATCATCCAATCACATTAGTGATATTCTATACTAATTGTCTAATATTCATTCTCCAACACATCTCACAATCAATCTCATAGCCCTCATATCTACTACCCCACTCCCCTACCATCATAACCATCCCCCATCTAGTTTGTCAAAACTATATACATATATATCTGAGATTATAATTTTTACTTACCTATAAATATTAGAAAATAAGTTAAAATAGACTTATTTTAGGAATAAATGTTGCCAATGATGTTAAGTCTATGGACGCATACAATTTTACACTAAATAAAGGTATTTTTCACCGTAAAGTCTCTTAATGAATGCACTATATAAATCAAAAGAATTATATTCACCACAAAACGCTAAATGATTGCACTGAATAGATCACACAAATTATACAATTAATGTGTAAATATTTAGTTTCAGGTCTTTCATATAATGAATACTATTAGCTATATTAATTTGCTATTTATATTAAATATTCACATAATTTGCAGGTGAAAATGACAAGGAAGGAGTATGCATTACTACAAACGTTGCCCTACCCGAAGTCGCTCTTCCAATGAAAGTAGACAGTGCAAAAGAGGGAGACAAAACTACACTTGAGGATTCACATGGAAAAGAGGATCATCTAATCTCTCATGATAACATTTTTACAAATATGGATAATTTTGATCTTTTCTCACCTAAAGAAGGTAGTTTCTCAATGTATAAGTCTTTTAAAAAGTGAAAAAATTAATGAGTCACAAGAACTTGAAATATCATATTTTATTTTTACATAACTAAAGTCATTTAACATAATACATTAATGATTTTTTTTTTCTAAATGCGCAGGATTAGACGATCCCTTTCTACTATATGGGATAAAAAATGATGACTTTGAAGATGCTTATACTCCCAATATCAAGGACCTGTGATCATCTTACGAAAAGTGTTGGCATCATTGTGCTAATAAGACACTATTATATCTTTGTCCTAGTAGTTGTTTGTGTTGAGATATACTATTAATCATGTTGTTGAGTTATAATATTTTATTTCAATTAATCTAAGTAAAGACTATCTTTTATTTATTTATTATAATAAAGTCTTTATTTGAATAAATTATTGTGTTAATATGTGTGTTCATTACTTGTATAGTAGACAATTCTTTTGTACGGAGTTATCTAACTCATGCATGAAAGATTCAAATTGTCGGTTCTCATAAGTTATAAATTCATGTTCACCATTAAGTATGAAGTAGGAAAAAAATCTTGATGATTGTAGAACACGATTAAATATAATTTGATCCAAATTATGAAAGTGGCCATATTCCAACTTCTTGTGCTAGTACATTCCATATATATTAAACGAATCAAGAAGAGATGTTTGTTTATGTTCTAAATATTAATAAACAACTTCTCTAATCCATTACAAGTATTTATACTCTTAATCTTAATATAATTATTATGATCTTTGTAGTTTGATATAATAGTTTAATCTATTAAAAGGTGAGACTCAATTATGAGTGTCTTTGCCACAAAGGGCACTCTAGCTCGTTGGCACAACTCTGTGATCAACACTAGGAACGGTAGCGATGTTTAGCTCTGCTTTGCCCTCATGGCTATCTCCTACTCAATAATCATCCATTGATTCACTCTATCCCGATCAATGATAGATCCCAACAGAGCTGCCTTCGGGTGCCGGGGGATGGATTCATTCTGTGACGACATGAGTGTGCTGCTAATAAATTTGAACCAGTATCTCGCAAAACATTAACATCCTTCTTTTCAATCTGGACCCCTGGTTCAATCAATGGAGGTGTATTATTAGATATCAAGGGAGTCAACCACCCCTTAAGATCATCGATGGTCTTCTTCTGAATCCTATTTGATAAGAAATGTATTATCTGGACTGTGCACCCCAACGCCTCATTTATGTCCGAACTACTGCACTTCACATTTTTACCTCACACCTCCATATGATCAACATGTGCAAACGAAGTGACCTTCTTCTTGCCTTCCAGGACCAGCTTCCCATACTTCTCATAGAACTCCCAGACACAAGAATGTATGTAAGGGCCTCGGGGCTGTGTGAATCTCTCAAATTTGTGGAACCAAATTGTGTCCCACACAGATGGATACCTGTCCATTGCCTCATCAGTAGACAACCGCTTCTCTTCTAGAATCTTTCTCAACCCAACCACCTTAAATCTTTTCATCGAACGTGGTGGAGGTGACTGTATCAGGGGCACTTGTGGTTCCTACTCAGCTGCCTGTATTGGAGGTGGAGGATAAGTTGGGAGTACCGGGAGTCTAACCGGATCATGCAGGGCGCAATTCAGCCCGTCTTCGCTGAAGGGTTTCGTCATCCTTTAGTTCTGACTCATAGGCTAGAGTTCTACACCTAACCTCATCCTCTCTGTCTAACTTGGATGTAGTGAGGTAGGAAGCATAGACAAGTATTGGGTATACCCATCATTTCAGTTATCTTATGTTTTAAGCTTCCATAGAGTATCTTTTTTTCAGTTGTTTTAGTATGCTTATGATATGTAAGCTCAGGGTTAGCTTGGGGTCATTCGTGATCCTAGGTCCCGTGTTTACGTCAAGGGGTAGCCTCAGGGCGTGACAAACTTGGTCCTAGGATGTCTGAAAGTCGCACTGAGTAGAGTCTCTTTCATGGGTGTGAAGTGCACCACATCTAATGAGAGGGAGGCTACCAAGTGTTTTAGGAAAACTTCACTCTCTTTGCTACTCTTATCGTGCGTGAGGTATGATCCAACTTCTCGTTTCAATTCATCGTATTGCATTTCAGATCATGCCTCCTTGTAGAGCCTACGCACTGAATGCTAATGCAGGCAATGCTAACATACTTCCTACAGTCCCGGACTATGAGGTTACAAATGCAGAATTTTAGAATGAGATACAACTTTTGGCTTAGAGCGTAGCAAACCAAAACAATCAGCAGACTCCAGTTCCTACGGGCACTAATAGTGGGTCAGCAACAGCCAGGGTCCGAGATTTTGTCCAACTGAATCCGTCTGAGTTTTTAGGGTCCCAGATTGGTGAGGACCCACAGGACTTCATTGATGAGGTTAAGAAAATCTTTGGAGTGATGCAACTGACTAGTAATGATAGGGTGGAGTTGGCATCCTACCAGCTTATGGATGTGGCTCACATTTGGTTCACTCAGTGGAAATAAAACAGAGGTACAGATGGAACTCATGTGACTAGGGAGTGTTTTACTAGAGCTTTTCTTGACAGGTTCTTCCTAACGGAGTTGAGAGAGGCGAAGGTACAATAATTCATGAATTTGAGGCAAGTTACCATGTCAGTCCAAGAGTACAGACTTAAGTTCACCCAATCTCTAGGTATGCTCCACATAGGATTGCCAATCCAAGGGCACAAATAAGTAAGTTTCTATTTGCGGTATTCAACTTAGTGAAGACAAAGTGCATAAATACTATGTTGTTAGAGTATATGAATATCTCTGGGCTCATGACTCATGCTCAGCAGGTTTAGGGAGATATTTTAAGGAAATAGCTAAGGACAACAAGAAAGTTAGAACACAAAACTATGAGTACTCTCAGCAGAAATTGAGTGGTGGAAATCACTCATAATTTCGATAGGATCAAAATAGTAGGGCACCAGGCTCTAAGTCTCAGGGGAGTGTTTCAGGAAATATGACCTACCCAACTTGTCCAAAGTGTGGTAAGAACTATCCTGGCGAGTGTCTTGCAGGCACGAAAGGATATTTTGGGTGTCGTTAGTTTGGCCATAGGTTGAAAAATTGCCCTTCTGCCAGGCAGGGGCAATGAGGTCACAATAGTGGGCCTCAGTCTACAGCTCTAACAGCACCAGCAAGTCGCCCAACTCAGCAGGGTGTGTCATTTGGTACAGGTGGCAGTCAGTGCCTTTATAGGTTGTATGCTCTCCAGGCTCTCCAGGTTGGTAGAATCTTTGAATACTACTTCAAACTTCACCAAATCTCAGGTTTAGACTCAAGTAAAGCTAGGGAACACTAATCTAGTTTTAAAGACTTTAAACAAGACTTAAATCAACAAAGTATTTTTGGGGTTTTCTTCTAAAACAATTTTTATTCTTTTTCTTGTAGCAAACCCAAGACTAGAATCGTAGGAACGAATCTAAGCTCGGCTATGATACAAAATGATGTAATCCTCGCTATGAAATACAGATACAAATGTGGAAATTAAAGACAAGAAATAAATATAGATAGAATGACAGAAGAAAAGGAAATCAAAACCAACCTAAAGGTATATTAAACCTAAAGACCTTGATTGATTAATCCGAGTCAAGCAATGAATCTCTTACGAAAACCTCGAGGGAATTGAATTCACCTCGCAACTAACGTTTCTAAGGAATAATCAACCCAAGCTTGTACCAAGCTCTCAACACTCATACAAAAGTTTTAAAATATCAATATTCAAAATAGTCTACTTAAAAAGAGGACCCAAACTAGCTATTTATAGTTTTAGGAAATTTTACATAAGAGGCCCAAAAGTGGCCCAAAAATCATAAAAGGTGAGCTGGGTTGTGCTAGCCTAAAGAACTTGGGGAGTCGCCAATTGGTTTGGTGAGGTGATCCCTCCTTTGAAGCCTTATGTAAATTTCGACGAGCTGGGATCCTCGCCCAAGCCATTGGGCGAGTCGCCAAATGGCTCCTGCTCACCTTAAGTTGTAGTTTCATCAATTGCCTTCCCTTCACTTCACGAAGCGATCTTCAAAGCATGGAGACCTGTCTTTTCCATCAACACAAGCTCAAGGACCTCTAACTTCATAAACAAACCTTGCATTCTCTAAAGTTCTCGAGCTTGACTTTGAGTGAACGGCCTTAGTGTAATGCAAATTACATCAATGTCGGTCCAAGAGTACGGGCTGCAATTCACCTATCTCTCCAGGTATGCTCCACACATGGTTGCCGATCCAACGGCACAAATGAATAAGTTCTTGCTTGGGGTATCTGATATGGTAAAACCAAGTGCAAGAATGCTATGCTTCTAGGGGATATGGATATATCCACACTAATGACTCGTGCTCAACATTTTGAGGGAGACAAGCTTATGGAAATGGCTAAGGATAACAAAAAGGCCAGAACAGAAAATTATGAGTACTTAGAAAAAAGGTCGGGCGGTCGGATTGCTCACAGTTTCAGTAAAGGTCTACATCCCCAACACTTTTATCAGCTAGTGCTTTGTGTCCCAGGTTTTGATGGGATTAGAAAGTAAGGGCACCAGGCTTGAAGTCATATGGGAGTGCTTCAGGTAACCATACTTTTACAACTTGCCCAAAGTGTGGTAAGAACCATCGGTGTGAGTGTCTTGCTCGAAGAGAGGAGGGCTTTGCTTATGGCCAGTCTGGTCATAGGTTGAAGGATTGGCATTCTTCCAGGAAAGGACAAGGAGGTAACCAGATTCAGTCTTCTACTTGAGCAGCTCCAGCGGGTCGCCCCACACTGCAGGGTGCCTCGTGTGGTACATGTGGTGGTCAGTTCCAAAACACGTTGTATGCTCTTCAGGCTCGCCAGGACCAAGAAGATTATTCCGATGTGGTCACTGGTAGGTTGAACATCTTTCATTTAGATGTTTATACATTGTTAGATCCAGGGGCTACACTGTGTTTTGTAACTACCTATATAGCAATAAACTTCAGTGTCTGTCTAGAAACTTTCTCAGAGCCCTTCACAGTCTCTACTCTAGTTGGTGACCCAGTCATAGCTAGACGGGTATACAAAAATTGCCCTAACACAGTTTCTCAGAAAGTCACCTCACCAGTCCTTATAGAGTTAGAAATGGTAGATTTTGATATCATACTAGGCATGGATTGACTACATTCCTGTTATGCCTCAGCTGATTTTAGAACGAGGATTGTTCTGTTATAGTTTCCAAATGAGTCAGTCTTAGAGTTGAAGGGTAGTAGCTCAGCGCCTATAGGTCGATTCATCTCTTACCTTAAGGCTAGAAGAATGATTTCCAAAGGGTATATCTATCATCTTGTTTAGGTTAAGGATTTGAACTCCACAACCCCAACTCCTGAGTTGGTCTTAGTGGTAAATGAGTTTCTAGAAGTGTTCCCAAAAGATCTTCTCAGGGTGCCTCTTGAGAGAGAAATCAAATTCTGAATAGGTCTCCTTCTAGATACCTAGCCTATTTTGATTCCTCCTTACAGAATGGCTCTAGTCGAGCTTAAGGAATTGAAAGAGTAGTTGAAAGACCTTCTAGATAAGGGATTCATCAGACCTAGTAACTTTCAATGGGGTGCTCTAGTATTGTTCGTGAAAAATAAAGACGATTCTCTCAGAATGTGCATTGACTATCAACAGTTAATTACAGTCACAATCAAGAACAGTATATCATATCCCTAGGATTGATGGCTTATTTGACCAACTTCAAGGTGTTAGTTGCTTTTCTAAGATAGACCTCATATCCAACTATCATCTGCTCAGAGTCAGAGATAGTGACATTCGGAAGACAACTTTCAGAACTCGGTATGATAACTATGAATTTGTTGTTATGTGTTTTGGACTAAAAAATGCTCCTGCATCTTTCATGGATATAATGATCAGGGTGTTCAAATAATAATTGGACTTTTTGTTCATCTCTTTATCGATTATATCCTCATTATTTCTCGGAGTGAGGAGGAGCATGTGACTCATCTGAGAGTTGTTCTACAAAATCTCAAAGAACCCTAACTATTCGCTAAGTTTAGTAAATGTAAATTCTAGATTCATTCTGTTGCTTTCCTTGGTCATGCGATATCCATCGAAGGGATTTGAGTGGACTCTAAAAAAATTGAGGCAGTACAGAACTGGCCCAGACCTATCCTCCAATAGATATCCGAATTTTCTTAGGTTTGGCTGGTTATTACGGGAGGTTTGTTGAAGGATTTTCTTCCATAGCTTCCCCATTGACCAAGTTAACTCAGAAAGAGGTCAAGTTTTAGTGGTAAGATGACTGTGAGAAAAGTTTCTCAGAACAGAAGACTAGGTTGATTACAACTCCTATCTTGACTCTACCAGATGGTTCAGATGGCTCTGTGATATATTGTGATGCCTCTAGGATCGGGCTAGGTTGTGTGTTTATGCAGCGAGGTAAGGTCATAACTTATGATTCTAGATAACTTAAGGTCCACAAGAAGAATTACCCGACACATGACCTCGAACCTGCAGCCGTAGTATTTGCCCTAAAGCTTTGGAGACATTAAGTGTATGGTGTTCATGTTGATGTGTTAACAAATCATAAGAGCCTCCAGTATGTGTTCAACCAGAAAGAGTCAAATCTTTGTCAGATGAGATGTCTCGAATTCCTCAAAGACTATGATATAAATGTGCTCTACAATCCGGGTAAGGCCAATGTAGTGGTTGATGCTCTCAGTAGATTGTCTATGGGTGATGTAGCACATATTGAGGAAGAAAAAAATAGTTAGCCAAAGATGTTCACCGGCTTACTCACTTAGGAGTTTGCCTTACAGACACGTTAGATGGTGGTGTAATAGTTCAAAATGGGTCAGAGTTCTCATTGGTAGTGGACGTTAAGGAAAAGCATGATAACGATCCTATATTACTTCAGTTGAAAGTTGCAGTTCATCAACAAAAAGTTGAGGTCTTCTCCTAAGGGGGAGATGGTGTACTTCGTTAGTAAGGTCGCTTATGTGTTCCAAATGTGGGTGAGTTGGGGCATCAGATCCTTACGGAAGCCCATAATTCCAGATATTCTATTCATCTAGGTGCCACTAAGATGTACCAAGATGTACGAGAAGTTTATTGATGGAACGGCATGAAGAGAGGCATCGCAAATTTTGTGGCTAAGTGTCCTAATTGTCAGCAAGTTAAGGTAGAACATCAAAAACCAAAAGGTAAGACTCAAGAGATTAGCATTCATATGTTGAAGTGGGAAGTGATAAACATGGATTTTATTAAGGGATTACCTCGTACTTGCACACAACATGACTCCATTTGGATAATAGTGGACATAGTCACTAAGTCAACTCGCTTCTTGGCAATCAAGACTACCGATTTAGCAGAGAACTACGCCAAACTCTTTATCAATGATATAGTCAGGTTACATGGGGTTCCCTTGTCTATCATTATAGACAGAGGTCCTCAGTTTACCTCTCAATTTTGGAAGTCATTTCATAATGGTCTTGGTACTCAGGAAAATCTCAGTACAACATTTCATCCACGGATGGATGGTTAGGCAGAGCGTACCATTCAAACTTTAGAGAACATGTTGAGAGCTTTCATGATCAATTTCAAGGGTAGTTGGGATGATCACCTACCTTTCATAGAGTTCGCCTATAATAATAGCTTCTATTCTAATATTCAGATGGCCCCGTATGAGGAACTTTATGTGCGTAGATGCGGTCCCTGATTGGTTGGTTTGAAGTAGATGAAGTAGCCTTGATTGGGATAGATTTAGTTCATGAGGCTATGGAGAAACTTCAGCTCATCAGAGATAGACTAAAGACAGCTCAGAGTCATTAGAAGTCCTATGCAGATGCGAGGAGAATAGAATTAGAGTTCGAAATTAATGATTGGGTTTTCCTGAAGGTGTCATCTATGAAGGGGGTGATGAGATTTGGCAAGAGAGGGAAGCTCAGTCCCGGATATGTAGGTCCTTACAGAATCTTGAAAAGGGTTGGTAATATGGCTTATGAGTAAAAGAAGCAAGCAGAACTAGCCGCGGTTCATCGAGTCTTTCACATTTCCTTGTTGAAGAAGTGTGTGGGTGATCCAACATCGATAGTACCATTAGAGAGAATGGTTGTGAAGGATAGCCGCACTTATGAAGATGTGCCAGTTGAAATTCTTCACCGTCATGTTTAGAGGTTGAGAAATAAGGAAGTCACTTCAGTAAAGGTTTTGTGGAGGAGTCAGTTTGTAGAAAAACCTACTTAGGAAGCAGAAGCAGCCATGATGGCCAAGTATTCTCACCTCTTTCCTTCCAATTCCATTTCAGAGTTCCTCTCCAGTATCTCAGTTACTCTTGTCTAATTTAGTCTCAGTATCTTGTTCCCTCAGTTACCCTTGCATTTCATCACATTTGCATGTTAATGGAACTCAATTCAGTTATATATCAGTTTCTAGTACCTAGTAATAGGGTGTAATGACCCGGAAGGTCATTTTTAGAAATTTTGAACTATTCGTTTAACTTGAGTTCATTAATTGATGGGTAATTTTTTTTCCTTCTAAATAATTAAGCTAGTGATGATAATAGGCCAAGTCTGAAATCTATTTAAGACCCTATACTATTTGGCCCATATATAATAAAATAAGTGAGGAAAATTAATCACTTTTAGTACATAATAAATTCATAAAAGATATAAATAGGGAAAGAAGGAATGGACAAGGGTTGCGAACTACTTCAGGTGCTGCATTAATTGCTCTACATATTCTCCATTGATTTATACATATATAACATGTATGAAAATAATATTATATTAGGTAGGAAAAGAATGATTTGCTTCTTAAGTTTGTAGATTAGATAGGGGAATTGTATCATTTTTTTTACCCTTAATTCTTTACCAATTATTGATGGTTATTAATGGGATGATGTTTGGGCAATGATTTCCCTTTTTATAATTAATCATTAGGAATTAAGAATTTAGAAATTAGGAATGGGTTATGCAGTATGTCACTGTAAGTTGATTAGTCTGTGCGGTTAATTTTTTCTAAAACTAACCGATTGTAATTTTATTTTTTATTATCGTATTATGAATCAAATTGTAATATATTGGTATATGTTATTAAATATTATCTATAGGTTATTATGTGAATACCATTAGATTTATGATATTGGATAAATTGGGATTTAACCCTAGGCTTGAAACTTAAAAACTTGGTTATAGATTTGGGTGAGTTTTTGGGTCTAGGATAAACCTACATTAATATGGGTGTTGTTAGTTTCTAAATCTTATTGTGATTATGTAGTTGAATAGACTGCATTGATTTGGAAGCTCAACAAAGAGGGAAGGCACAAGTCCCGAAGTGAATTGTTGATTAATTGAGGCAAGTGGATTTCTAAACCTTTGTTAAGTGTATATATTCGTGTATTTCCTGGTATTATGTGTTTGAGAGTAATGGGACTTGGTGATGGGTTTACTTGTACATATTGAATAATTCTAATAATGAAAAGGGGTAATAAAAGGCAATGTGATTAATTATTGGTGTGTGACGTGTTGAGAATGATTTTAAAAAGTTATTGATTCATTGTTGAAGTTGTATCACGATTGTGTTGTTGTGAATTGTGCATTGTTATGAAACTGGTCATCTCCTAATTATCTATGTGAACATGCCATTTGCATTGGCTCTGAGACATGGTTGTGATAAGTGTTATGTGATAAGAGAATGTACCATTTCGAAGGACGTGTCATACGCCGCAACGGATACTATATTTTGAGGGACGTGTCGCACGCCGTGACTTATACTATAATTTGAGAAACGTGTTACACGCCACGATGAATTCTATTATCGAGGGACGCGTCACACGGTGTCATAGATTTTATTATCGAGGGTTGTGTCGCACGCCGCGACGGATGCATGGACAAATATGTCCCTCATGGGTCCCAGAATAAGAGACAACGGGTGTGTATCGTTAGGTCAGACATGAATAACTATTCTTGACATTGCATTGAAATTTTTTTATCATTGATGAACTTGATCTCGTGTGTTAGTGATCTTATGAGTGCCTTTATGTGAAAGTTGTGATTCATGAATATTGAGTTTGTTGTTGAGGATATGTAATTTGTTAAAGTGTTGTTATTTTGTTGTGTGCTATGTAAACTGTGTACTGTTAGGTTGGGTTGGATTTATGCAAGTTGTAGTTGTGGAGGTTAGGATGGGGTGTAAGGAGTTCCTGTATTCTATTCCCTTAGCATATGTTTAGAAGTTTACTTGCTGAGTACCGTGTGCTTTGGTACTCCCCCATTGCTTCTACATTTTTGTAGGTTACGAGACCAGATCTTCGTGATACCTTTTATTCTTTTCTTTTATAAGCATTCCTATGGAGATTTGTGAGGTAGCTATTTTTCATCTCATCGTACCTTCTTACTCCTGTTTATGATTTTCTTTTACTTGAGAGACAACATCATTTGAGACTTACGTATTTTCTTTCAATTCTAGTATTTACATTAGAGGCTTGTGCACGTGACAACCAGGTTTTTGGGATTTAGTTAAGTAGACTTGTTGTCCGTTTTAGTAATTGTTATTGAACTTCAATTTTTTTATTTTTGCACTTTCTCGAAATGGTTGGGTTGTAGGCTAACTTGTCTTGGTGCGATAAGATGAGTGCCATCACATCCATTATTGGGTTGTGACCAAATGGTATCAAGGCCCCAGGTACATAGGTCTCACGTGTATACAAGCAAAGTTTATGCAAAGCCCAAGAATCGGTTCGGAGACGTCTTAACTTATCTTTAAGAGACTATGAAGACTGTTAGGAAACTTTATATTGTTCATTATTTCTCATCGTGCGTGGTTACCTTCTTTAGTACTGAGATATCGTATATTCTTTTGACATATGACAAAGAGTAGAGCTACTGTTATTGGTGATAGAGGGAAGGCACTTCCCGAGGCACTGTTTGAGGCCCCAGCAAGGGGTAGGGGTAGAGCTCGAGCTAGAGGTCTTGCTCGTGGAACGACACTAGCTAGAGGTCGTGGCTGTGGAGCAGCACTAGTGAGGGGTCGTGCTAGAGAGGTCTCTTTAGAGCCTCAGATTGATAGCAGGCAGGACTAGGTTCCTCTAGAGCCTGCACCACACATTTGCTTCAAGACACATTATTGACAGTCTTAAGTGTTTTACTCAAGGTGGTGGTGCGACCGCCACACCACAGGACTCTCGGCCTAGAGAGGGGGCTCAGACCGAGGAGAAGCAACAAGCTCCAGTTATTCAGGATTCGGTGGGGCAGCCACCAGTGGATCATGTGGTTGGGAATGATTTTGCACTAGTAATTAGGGGTCAAGGTGCACCTTTCGTTGTTCTGACAGAAGATAAGCAATGTAGGTATGAGAAATTTTGAAAGATGAACCCACCCCAGTTTTAGGGGGTAAGAGTGAGGACGATCACGAGTTTCTGACTACATGCCATGAGTTGCTAGAGGTGGTTGGGTTAGCTGAGTCCCATGGGGATCAGTGTGCAACTTTTCGACTTCGTGGGCCAGCGAGAGAGTGGTGGAGAACTTATCAAGGATCTTTTCTAGTTGGATCTACTCCAGTGACTTGGGAGATATTTTCTACTGCCTTTCATGACCGCCTCATCCTTTGGAAGGCCTTTTGAAGTTTGAAAATCTGAGACAGGATAGCGTATCTGTTACTGAGTATGAGGCCTGTTTTTGCCAGTTGTCTAGGCATGCTTTGGCCATTATTCCAGATGAGAAAGAGTGGATTTGTAGATTTGTAACGGGGCTGACTTTCTCTATAAGATCGGCTGTGATTAGGGCATCTCGATAGGGGGATTCCTTCCAATCAACTGTGAGCGTTGCCAAAGAAGTGGAATTAATGGAGAGAGAGGAATTTGGGAACCCTAAGAGGGCCTGTACATCAGGTCTGTTTCATGGTGCCTCATCTGGAGGAAGGGGATCAAACAGAGAGGGTGGTTCTTTTCAGCATCGGGGACCCATTCATGCATCTATGCCAACATCCGAGGAAGGTCAGATACCTCGAGTTTCCTATAGCACGGTCAAGGCTCGCACGGTTCACAACAACGACCTATACGGTGAGGCAATTATAGTGGGTTTTCAAGATTCGCACAATAGTTCCCGAGTCAAAGGTGTTGCTTTAGTTGTGGAGATTTGTAACGATCCGAGAGCACCCCCTAGCCGTTACATGCGTATTCGACCTCTCGGAGGTCTCATACAAGCCTTAGCATTCATTCATCGCATAGATCATAAAAGTCACTAAGAATTTAAAAACATTCCTTACAAAGAAGACATTTCATTAAAAATAGCAAGCGGAAGACTTTCTAGACTTTATACAAGATGTCTGAAAATCATCTAATACTTGAATACAACAATGGGACTAAGCCCATACAAGACTTAAACGAAATACTAGAAATACATCAAAAGGTACATGTAGGGTGCTGTCCTCGAATCTATGAGGACTCATCAAGTCTTCATCGTCAACACTTAGAAACCTATCAAGTAGCCATAACATGTCACCATCTCCCAATCCCTACACTTTAGTCAAAAAGGGAAAGAAAGGGGTTAGCACAATTAAGTACTAAGTATAGAGACCATGTGAAAACATGCTTCAAAAGACATTTACAAGGAATATATGCTTTCATATCACTTTTGATAAAACCTTCACTTAACAAGTATAATACATATAATACAAGTCAACATTCGCATATAAGACCATATCCAACCATACACATACTCAATATATCCATATCTAACCCATGCTTAACTTTAGAAGAACACATGTCATTTCATTACCATAGGACCTCTACCTAGTATAACCTTAAGACACGCTTGAGTGAGACAATAAGTGGCCGCCCATACAACCTCTTCAAGCACACGTAAGTGTTCCTCAAGATTACCGTAGATAAGGACATTCCTTTACAACATAATATCAATAGACCAACATTCTTTAAGAAGCCACTTAGGAGACCTTCAAGCATATAAGTGGACTTTCACATAATAGTCGTTAGACTTAAGGAATTCACTTTAGTATCTTCAAAGCCTACTCGTGCCATATGTAGATAGCATCCCATACTACTACCTACACGTTGTAGAACCTATCCAATAACTATAGTGCACATCCCACATGATGGGAATAGGCATAACCGACATAGACCATACTAGCTAGGCATGGAATCCAGAGTCTATCCTACTCCGTAGAGGTTGTTCTACTTGCCAAGGGTAGAACTAGTAAGAAACCCATGTAGGCACATGGTTTGGGGGATGTCCAAGGAAGTTCATTGTGCCTAATCTCATACTCAACTAGGCCACCTTCCTAACCAAATCCACTCGGTGCTAGCCTTGTTTCCCATAGAATATTCAATCACATATGTACTAGAGAGGGTTCCTTTTCTAGTTCAACCAACTCGTAGTACCTCTTCACAAGAAAGGCCCCATTTCTTAGTCATGGCCAATCAAGGTTCATAAGGATAGCTCATTTAACTTTATGAGATAAGGATTCTCATGCCGTTCCGGCTCCATCCATCTCTAAGTCTATCATTTCACTCAAGAAGGGAACATCGCCCTAAGGCCCATCCTTCAAGGTTATACATTTACTTAGGAAAGCTAGACTTATGAAAGGGCACC
>JAJONQ010015765.1:0-24171 GCA_036250385.1 Solanum microdontum
CTATTTGGAGAGAAAGAAACCTTAGGTGTCATGAGAATATTACTAACTCTATTCAGAAAGTTAAAGAAAATTGCATTAACATGTTGTTTTTTTGGTGTAAAGAAGATGGTATAGAAGAAGTAGAACAGTTGGTAGATTTCCTAGGATCTATGTAATTATGGTTTCAGCTTGTAACTTTTTGGAGGTAGCCAGCATACCCTTAATGCTGAAGAATACAACTTTAACTTTTATCAAAAAAATGACAGTATGAGTAAAACATTTCTTCATGCTAGCAAAAGGAAATGTCAGCTATGGCGGAATATTAAGGAGCATCAAGACGACATCAGACAAACTTAGAAGGATTGTTTCAATGATGAAAAACAAAAAAGCATTCATTACCAGCTAATTAAATATTAAAAGAACGTAATGTGTTGTTGAAATGTGTGACCATCTCATCTAAAAGCTTGAGCTGTTAGAGAGAGCACATTTTTATTATTTAATGTATTCTCAACACACCCCCTTCACATGTGGGCCTGATTCCTTTTCATGGGCCAAGCACGTGGAAATTCTTTTTGATATGTGTGGTGTGAGATTCGATCACTATCAGCTTTGATGCCATGTTGAAGTGTGCGATCTTCGCATCTAAAAGCTTAAGCTGTTAGAGAGAGCACACTTTTATTATTAATTGTATTCTCAACATGTGTTAACAGCAATGTCTCTCCATCCAGCATTGAAGGCTTCTGGCAGGATAACAACGGCTCTATCCACACCCTTGAGGGATAAAATACTCATGTACCTTCCATGAGCATTAAATTACCTTGTTCCAAAGTACTCTGCTATCTGGTCCTTTGTCCTCCATCTTCTCACAAGATTCTTGTTGTTAGTTGAGGCTTCTTTCAGAATAACACATATCCACTCCATCACCTTTTTGCTGAGAGTTATTCTTCTCATCATGTTTCTGCTTCTCTCCACCCAAACTTCCTCGCTGGAAATCCATCTAGTGATGTCAAAAGACTTGAAACCAGCTGTAAAATAGATCCTGTTCGCCCCCATTTTTGTTGAAAGGACTGAAAAGATGAAGAAAGAAAGCTATCGCAGAAGGAGATAGCTATAGAGTCTTGGAAGAGGTTGGTGGTTCTCAGGCAACCCACCGGAAAGATTCTCTCTCCTAAAAAGGAGGAGAGAAAGAGTTTTGGGGGAATGTGCCTGAGAGCATTTTATTTCCAAATATTGTTCATGTGTATGGGGGCTAGGAGGACTAAAAGATAAAAATATCACTATGCTTTATAAGTAAATGTGTGTGGAGATTTGGGTCAGAGGAATATGCTGTGTTGATAAAGTTGCTAGTGGAAAAATATGGGGGCTTTGAGGAATAAAGATATCACTATGCCTTATGAATGTGGAGGAACATTTTGAAGGGATGGGAAGAGTTCGGCATTTTTGAGTATTTCAAGGTAGGGAGTAAACTTTTGGGGGCATAAGTAGAAACAATATTTTGAGACTTGCATATCAATTTCATGTCAAAAAGAGATGACAGTCCAGAGAGTCCAGATGATACAAAATGGAGAAGTTCTTTTGGGTATGTGAGGTTTACGAGGAATTCCTAATTGAGTTGCTTCACAAACAAGGAATTCCGCAGGATAACCATGATATTTAGAGGTGGGGAGCAGGGAACAATGGGGAATTTTCTGTTAATCTTTCTATAGAAGTTTTTGGTTTAGGAGGAGATTGCATTTCCACATAATTCGATTTGGAAACCTAATGTTCCCAAAAGGTGTGTTTCTTTACTTGGCTAGCTAGCTACAAGAGGGGTGATATAGATGTTTCCCATTTCCTTCTTCATTGTTTGGTAACCTCAAGGTTATGATGGAAAACTTTGTGTTGGTTTGGATTTTGGAATGACTTGTGTGATGCCAGGCATCCCGAAGGAGCTCATGTTCAGTTGGAATTATGGTAGGAGGAATTGTTGTAGGGGGAAGAGAAGACACATGGCTTGGAATGTTTCTCCACTAGCACTTACGTAGGCCATATAGAGAGAAAGAAATAGGAGAGCTTTTGAAAGTGTAGAGATGAATCTTGCTCAACTGAGAAATAGTTTTATCCCTTATTTCCTTTTGGTGCACCCATGAAATTAATTTATGTATAGAAGATTGGGTGGTCCAACTTGTTTAATATGCTTTACATGAGCGGAGGTTCTATCGGAAACCTCTTTACCCTTACCAGGTAAGGTAAGTCTACGTACACTCCATCCTCCCAGGCCCACTTGTGGGATTTCACGGGGTATGTTGTTGTATAGAAGATTGGGTGGCATTTGTAGAAAACCATATCTTTCTGTAGGTTTTTTCTACATTTTGAATAACTTCTTGTATATGGGTGATTTTGTGCCCAGACAATAAAATATCTTATCAAAAAAGTGTGCAGGTTTCGAGAACAAGAGCATCCCTTTCCAAAGCATTAAAATGAACTGTTTAGTGACCTTTTACTTTTGGTGTATCCATACTATTCCCAAGGATCCGGGGATTATGAGGGAGATAGGTGTTTAGATTCTTTTGACAAACCCTCTATACTTTTGATGTAATTACTACAGGAGTTCACTATTGGTGTACTTCTCTGTTTATAATACCACATAACTTTCTCAAAAAAATAAAGTGTGCAGGAGCAACAAGTTTGTTGTTCCAGACACTTAGGAAATCCCCTCTTTTACTTGGTTGAATAGGAGATCATCGAATCTTATACTCCCTTATTCCCAATTTTATATGATAATATTTCTGTTTAGGTCCTCTCAAAATATTTAACCCCTTCCATTTTTAACCCATGAATGTATCAGATGTTTACTCCCTTTGTCCCATTCCATTTTACGTTTATTGACTAGACAAATTTTAATTAGTTAATTTAACTTGTTTATTATATATATTAGTTACAATGGAGAAAATATCAAATTTATTTGATACAATGACGAATTATTTGAGGCCTCATAAATGACAAATTATTTGGGGCCTCATAGTAATCAACAGAGATGATTTTTTCTTTTTCCCCATAAGCTTCACCAAAGAAATAATTCTATTTCTGCTCTTTTATTTGTTTTAGGGATGTGAGATGAGAGAGCCACACAGGCATCTGTGTTTGTGCTAAGTAATGGTTTAAATAGACACCTCAGTGAATGCACTTTCTCACATGAAATAATGTTAAACTTTGCAATAAGTCAAAAGCCATATTTTGAAACAAGAAAAAAGCAAGCCTTTTCTTATCTCAACATAAACAATGTGCTGTCACATCACTGAAGAAGTTGGTCCATATCTAGCATTTGGAGTTCAGCACCATTTACCTGTAAATTGTTTCTGATTGCTACCATGTACAGATTGGAATTGTTCACAGTGTTTGAGCGCTTTCTAGTTAACTGTCCTTCGTCATAGGCATCGTGCAAAAGAAAAAGATGTCTCCCAACTGCAAACTTGAGAAATGCATCACCAAGCACTTCAAGCCTTTCAAGAGAAAAGGACTCGTGGCAGTTCTCTGTAGTGAGTGCTTCAAGAACCTGGTCCGGTTTCAGACAATCAATAGTAAACTAGGTATTGTATCTGGCATTATTCATAAGCTATGAACAAATGATACATGCAAACAGATGTGTTTTGATTGAGAGGACATATTACTAAGTATGGAAGAATCCCTTACATGATCTATTGCTACCTCCCTTCCCTCAGGGAAAGAAGCAGATAGACAGCCCTTCAGTTCAATAGCGACAAGTAAGCTTTCAAGGCGATGCATGATTGATGGTAACAATGATAATGAGCTCCCAATATCTTTGGAAAACCCAATTATCTTGAGCTGGCAAATTTCAGGAGGTAGTTCAACAAAGTGCTCCTCTTTATCACGCATCTCTGCGACAGGGGGCCAAAGGAGAGTGTCATTCATTGCAAAATAATACACCACCTAAGTAATTGTGTCTCAAAATAATACACACAGCAGAAAATGATATTACTTCCGATGAGAGAATATAATCTGATATTCTGAACATGCGGTAAGTTAAATCAAAGTAGAAAACCCTTCATCTAGCCATAGATTGTCAAAATAAAGTATTTAAAACAGACGAAGTTCGTAAGATAATTATATAATCATGGACATTGTCGCCCTTACGCTCTAACCTAGAAATGGTGCTTATCATTTTCTCACGTCATGTCTTGGAGAAGCTTAGTCCCAAAAGATTTATTAAAGTTTTAGAAGAAGACAGAGACACTTCTCTTGGAGCTGCTCGGAACATAATTACAAGCTTAGTCCTAAATCCTTTTTGCTTTATGAATTAATTACAAGCTCCTAAAAATAAAAAGAGTTACAATTCCAAGCTCTTCTTCTCCAACTTTATTGTTATTTAAAAAATATAACTTATACTGTCTCCTTTAATTGAGCGTAATTTTATTTTTATGTTGATTTAAAATTTGTGTTGTTTGTAATTTACATGCTTGAATCTACTCCTATGTTCACAAATTTCATCTAGTAGGTAAATGAATCTCCCCAACTCATAAAAATAAATTATTTATACAATTAAGCATTATTATGGTTAAAGCTCTAAACTTGATGGGTTTGATAAGAAAGAACATTGTTAACACAAATAAACAGAAAAAGATAGAACTTTGTCAACATTCAACCGTTTAATGTCAATGATACTTGCCTTTGAGTTCTATCGTAGAATTTGTTGTTTCTTTGTTTTCATAGCAGAAGCACATTGGTTTTTGCTTCTAAAAAAATTAAAAGCTATGCTTCAACATGAATCAAAGTAACCACCCCTCCCCCCTATTACATCACAAGTCTTTTGAGTTTTGCAATATAAACAGCTCAGTTATGCAGCTTGAACTATAAACAATTACCTGAATGGCCTTTCTTCCGTAGTAAGTTTTCCAAATAGAAGAGCTGCTTTGCTTTTATAAGTGGTTGATCAGGGTATAAAAGATGGACAGAGGAACTGTAGAAGAGATTTCACCCATTAGAAAATACATGATACACATTTTGTAGAAATGATCATATCTTCAAATAGATGCAAAATATGTTTTTCTTCACAAGAAAAAATGTTATTAAGCAAATTGCAAAGGAAGAGGACAGATATTCTCAACAAGTAACATCGGAAGATAATAAAACAAATATATCTCTACACAAGAAGAGCATACCAGTCCCTTAGGAGGTCAGTTACTGTATCTTAAAAAAATATCTGAGTTACACAAGTGCAATGAAAAGAAACGTATTCTTTCCCAAATTAAAGCCGGTTCTATGCTTCTTAAACAAGAACAAATATACATCAATACCAGCAAGTTCCCAAACAAGTTACTGCTGGTATATCCCACATTAATTAATTTATTCACCTTACCAAAAAGGAAAAAGGAAGTTACATCAATAAAAGTCAACTCTGTTTATTACTCGAGACTCACAATAAGAATACAATAGACATATAGTCACTAACCATAATACATATTGACAGGGAAAAAAAGAGAACTTCCAAATGCATGTAAGGTAATGGTTCAATTGGTTCTTCAGCAGCAATTTGTAGATGCTAATTAACCTATCAAGAACTTTTTTAACTTCCCTTCTATTTGCATCTAATTTGTTAGTTTTCTCCCTTTTTCTGACTGAGAGGTTGGCAATGGAGAAAATAGGGCTCATCTTCCACTTTATTAATACTTGAATTTCTAGTCTGGTTTACAGTAAAATAAGATTCTCCAGGCAGAAAAAAAGCAGCTTCACATATGTATGCAGGTAGAATCAGCAAACAAACAGGGAAGCCAGTTGGTAAGCAAAGAAGAAATAAGACAGTCATTTCTACTTACATATCATAGTAGTGTTCGACGTGGTTTTTAGAATCTTTATAAATGCTGTATGCATTTTTGTCTTTAACAACATCGGATATGAAGAAAAATGCATCCTTGCATGGAACATATACCAAACTATTGGCAACATCATGTACGCTTTTGGAACCATTGGCAAGTTGCAACTGCTCTTCGAATTTAGACATCTTATTAGTGCTTGTACATACTGAAGTTCCAAAAATTGGTGATGACAAGCATCTTCTGACAAGCTCCCAGTCCACAGAGATTTTATTATGCCCAAACAAATTGACAGGAAGCAATAGGTAAAACTTTGAAGCAGAGTCGACAAAATCCTTTTTTTCCAAAGACACAAATTCTGAAATGAACTCAGAGCGGTCAAGAATGATCTTGAGGAACATTCTCTGGAATTTCTCTGCTAGTTGTATCTGCTAAAAGAAAGTAATCAAAATATTGAAGAGAGCCTTTCCGTTTAAAATAGAAGAGGGTCAAGTAGTTAAAGTGTTAAACCTCATTGTTCTCAAAACTAGTAGCTCCTGACGGAATAAGCTCTGTCTTCACAGATCTACCTCGAGCCAAGTTGAGATCAAGTTTCATTCTCTCAGCCTCTTGGGGAAGAGGTGCTTTCAGAAATAGGCCAAACTTCTTATACACCCTATCATTAGGGAAGGGAAAAAATCTTATGTAGTACGAGTTAAGGCAAACAGGATTCTCTGTCTCAGTCCATGGTTCTTTAAGGGAAGCAGGAACAATCATCTCATGGAGCTCTTCCCGTGCATCTTCGCCTGTGACATCAACATTACAATAATGACAACGAGCAAAATAACACAAAGCACATTGAAGATGTTTTTATTAGAATAGTACTCCCTAACCTTCACAGCATTCCAAGTCAGAAAAATCGGGGACCAGGTCTTCATCTTCGTCTGCTTGATCAGGCAAAAGATAATCAGTGAGTGCTCCAAGTTCATGCAAGCTCTTGCAGGCTCTTAAACAAGCATCTTTCTTAGCTGCTTCTATAGAAGATTGAGGAGCACTGACAATTTGATGCATTGCAGCGTTTGAAGGTAAAATTAATTTGCAAATAGTTCCATCTATGTCATCAAAGTAATAGAACTGCGGCTTGGGGCAGAAATACCTACAAAACAAGCAAAACGAAAAGAAAAGAGATCATGTAAAACCATGAAGATAAAGTTCCAAATGCAAAAGCCACCAATAAGAAATATAGAACAGTAAATTGTAACTACGAAAAAAGAAACATAAATATTTAGTGAAATTCAGCACAAGATTATACTCGTCGCGTGGAAGCTTGGAACAATAATGGTGAAGCAATGAAATGCTTGATGCAGAACTGATGGTTGCACCAGTCATATCTACTTTGTATATATTTTCCTGAAAATCTGCCACTGTTGTGAGAGATTTTCTGGAAGAGATTTCATCATTCATCTGAGCTTCACTTCTTCTAAAATGCTCGATTAAATCAAGCTCCCTTTGGTTACCTCTGCAAAGAGGTTTATGTCAGAGATATTGCTCTGATGAACTTGACTGGTAAGAAGGTACAGAAAACAAAACTTTAGAGATACCTATCAACCAAAAATGCATATTCAGACTTTGGCATGCGGGCACGCCCTCTAGACTGTATAAAACTGGCAACAGTTTCAGGAAGATCAAATCGTATAACAAGGCAGCATGTCTGGATATCAAGTCCTTCCTCGCCAACTTTGGTTGCAATCAATAAATTGAGCTGTCAAATTGAGCAAAGGATATGCAACCAATCTCATACTAAACTATCAGAGATAGAAACAAACATAAACTTGGAGTCACCCTCCCAGAGGTCCTCTAGCTAAGAGAATTTAACGTGCGGAGAAAAAATCTAGCAAAGAACCATTACCTCACCAGAACGAAACTTATTGAGAATGATATTTGTATTTTTTCGTGACATACTCTTCAATCCCGAGTGGACTCCTACAAGAAACCCGCACTTCCAAGAAGACAAAACTTTCAGATGCTGAAGAATATACGAAAGGGACCTTGCAGTCACGATCCTATTAACGAATATTATGCATTTCATATCTGGTTGTACCCTGAAAATAAAGAGAGGGAGAATCAACTTGCAGAATATGAAGTTGATTTGATTTCCTTAGCGACTGAATTAACAATGAAGAAGAAACATACAAACATGACAACAAACAAACTGAAACAATTTTATTGTACGTAATGGGTAAAGGTATGATATGACAGCAAAAACATATGTTACTGACTTCAAACAAGATCTTATCATTTCTATTGGATAAAGGTACATTATGACGGCAAAAGATCACCACTAACCATGCTTGTTAAGAATAAAGTTTTAGGGGAAATAATATGAACAAAAGCTAAGTTTTTGAAAGATTTAGTTTCAGATGGTACCACTATAATGGACAGCAAATGCACAGAGGCTAGCTAGCTGGTTGAATGTATAAATATGAACACTTGCAGTCAATACACTAATTTCATATGTCTCCATCAGGACCTTATTCTGGTGCTTTTTAAGAGTCATTGAGGCCAAATGCAGAGAGGCTAGCTAGCTGGTATGCCCAAAAATATGAATAGTTGATTCAAGGCATTAATTCTATACTTCTCCATAGAGGCCCCAGTGTGGTGTTCTTTAAGGAGTCGTTTGATAGGGTATATAAAAGTAATGCGAAATAGAGTGTATTAGTAATGATTGTATTAGTTATGCTTGCATTAATTATGCAGAGATATCTCTTATGCATTGTTTGGTTTTGTGTATTAACCAAACAATTAGGTCTTTATTTACAAAGATACCCTCCACAAATATGGTGGAAAAGATGTAAAAAGGTTTTGAGGGGAAATTAGGTCTTTAACCATGCTAATGCATGCATTAAACCCCCTTGCATTACTAATACCATGGGTTTCCATGTATTAGAGCCCGTTTGGATTGGCTTAAAAAAAGTAGCTTTTAAGTCAAAAATGAAGAGTCAAACTTAAATGACTTTTAAGTCAAAAAATAAAAAGTTGGGGGAGGCCTACTTTTGGTTTTTAACTTATTTTAAGTTATTTTTAACCTTGCCAAACACTTCCTAACTTATTTTAAGTTATTTTTATATTTGTTAAACACTTCCAAAAGTCAAAAACTGACTTAAAAGTAGGTTTGACCAACTTTTAAGCCAATCCAAACACCCTCTTAGTAATACACACCTCAATACACAATATACATAGGTTGAAAAAGTGTACCAAACAAGATGCTACTAATACACAAAGCTAATGCATGCATTGTTTTTTCTAATACACTCTACCAAACGACCCGTAAGTGTATTTGAGAGCAAATGCACAAGAGGCTAACTAGCTTCTCTGGTCCATTAATACATAAAATTGTACTCAAGCCATTAATTCCATATTTCTCATAATAGGCCCTACACTATGCTCTGTAAGAGCTACAATGTTAAGAATAAAATCACGTTGCAAGTAGAAAGATCTTTTGCTTCAAACATATTTTCATAGATTAAAGGAATTAACAGCTGCTGCCAGAGTGACTTTCTAATAATATCTGCTAACTGATCATCTAGTAAGCAAAACATGCTGTGATGCACCCGTTTCAATCTTTTGTCGAATGAATTGACAACCTACTATTATATGATTCATTTTTACATGAAATGCAGCCTGATTGTCACAAATCGATTTAATTGATGCATCTCTTTCATACCTTAACTCTTTGAGAAGTTTTATTGAAGCAAGATGGAAATTTTGAGACTATGCTTGAAGATGGCAATCAAAAGAATATAAAGTTTTTCATCAGAAAAATATACCCCTTTTCGCTAAAGGAATATTATCTATGCTTCCATTTTTTACTGTATATTTACATGTGTAAAAAGTGAAGCTGGCACGGTCCTTTTAAAGTTTTTTTCCCTGATTTCTACACTATTGCTACTTTACCAGATATTAACCTTGAATCAGCTAAAGGAGTACATGGGTGGAATATCACTTTTAGAAGATTATTACATGATTGGGAATTGGAAAGAGTCGTGGACTTGTTCAAGACCTTGGAATCTTTCCAAGGCTTCAAAGAATCTGAGGATACGTTGTGTGGGAAATCTGGAAGTGATGGAGTCTACACTGTCAAATCTACAACTTCCAGATTACACAAAATGCACAATTTGACCGGTGGCCATGGAAGTTCATCTGGAAGACTAAGGCCCCTTACAAAGTCTTATGTTTTTCTTGGCTTGTATCAAGAGAAGCATGTCTCACTCAAGAAAACTTAAGACGAAGGGGATTTCATCTATGCTCTAGATGTTGTATGTGTGGTGCAGCCAGAGAAAACAATAGCCATCTGTTTCTACATTGTCCTATAACTGGACAATTGTGGCGACTTTTTTTTAACTTGGTATGACTAAGATGGTCTATGCCAGCAACAAGCTGTGATTTATTGAAGTGTTGGAACTAAAATGGTGGTGCAGTGAGACAAAGGAAGTGGTGGAGACTTGTCCCAGCTTGTATATGGTGGACAATTTGGAAGGAGAGGAACTACAGAATTTTTGAAGACAAGCAACCTATGCAGAAAGTCAAGATGAATTGTATTCTTTTGTTTCTTTTTTAGTGTAAAGAAAACTACGTAGAGGAGACTGAATCACTAGTTGATATGATAGGTTCCTTGTGAAGCTGTAGTCCTAAGCATGGTTGGGTTTTTGTAATTGTAAATAGCACTATCATGGTGCAGATCTAATTCATATATATATATATACACACACACACACATGTTACCAGTCTCAAAAAATAAAAAGTGAACTTTTATAGGTCATCACGTAAGTCACTGTCAATATTTAGTTCACTATATTTTATTAAAATTGGATGCAATTATCCATAAGAATACCCCTCAAAGTGAACCAGCTGTTCTCTTTCCAGCTACTTATAAATCCTGAATGAGTTATAGAGATCAGGAATAGCAAATTATTCAATTTGCTACAAAATGACTAACCCGAAGTTGGAAAGGATGCCAATTAGGCGTAAAAGCTTTTTGGAAAAGTAAGGCTCCTTCAGAACTTCCATGAGTGCCAAATCAGGATTCATACCATCTGCATGAGAAACATATGTTAGACCAGTAATACAGATGAAAACACCATTTGTATACTTGGCTGCAACACAAGACATTCCTAAGAATCTCTATGTGGGCACGGATCAGTATTTAGGCCTATATTTGCAGGAATTGTCTTCAACTTAAGCCCTTAGTCTTCATTTAAAGGATCCTAAAGCACAGCAAATATTCAAAATCAAGTGTGAACTTTCTAGAGAGAGGTAAAAATGAGGTGTAGAAAGATCACTCTGCTAGTCCAATACTAAGATTCATCATACTTATTCATTTTGATCAATATCAGCATCAGTCTGATATTATAATCTGTTGACTTGCCCCCTAGGCTTAGCTCTCTGTGGTGGGGTGTTTTTGCTAGGTGAGATAATGAGACTAGATCTCTGTGGTGGGGTGTTCTTGCTAGGTGAGATAATGAGACTAGCTCTCTGTGGTGGGGTGATCTTGCTAGGTGAGATAATGAGACTAGCTCTCTGTGGTGGGGTGATCTTGCTAGGTGAGATAATGCGACTTTATTTAGGCCTCTTTTCAGCATATTCCATTGTAAATGAGCCATGTAAATTGTAAGGCTTCTATATCATGTTTGTATAGGCCCTTGGGCAGATCCATCCTTTGTAATCTTGCATTTGAGATATCATAGGAAAGTGATCTTGCCTCTCATATCTTGTGTTCCCTTTACTTGCATCATTATCTTTGTGTGTGTGAATCTATATCAAGAACTCCTTATACTGTTGTGTGTGTTAGGACGGAAGCTTTGAGTAGCACATCGGCTATTGTCACACTCTGCATAGTATTGCCATTTCCCCCTGACAAAACACACTTCATTTTTGGCAAAATCCACGACAAACACCTAGGTGCACTTTCCACTGCATCTAACCTCAATATTTCCACCCGCAATGTCTACATTCCATTCTACAGTCCCTATACACTGCTAAAAGATCCATGTAAATCTGGATTGATGTAAATTTCATTTGCTCATTTTAGGTGGACTAGTCCAACCCCCTATATGCTTCTTTGTCATCGGTGGAATGTGTTGTGCTGTCAAAGAGCATGAAAGGATAAGAATCCAAATTTAGCTTTTGGAGAAGGAACACCCTGCTCAAGCCGTGAAATTCCTTAAATTGATTCACAAGTCCAAATCAAATATCTTGATCTCTAACAAGTCAGACGATATGATCAGAGCCTTCTAATTTCATTTCTAGAACCAAATAATCCATGATCAGGCCAGTAAATCTTATCCAAACTGGAACTCATAAGAATCATTGTAATGATTGTAAGAACACAAATAGCTACAAAACAGGAAAGCGCGATAGAATAAAACATACCTTTAGCACAACCAGAAGTAAAGACTGTGTCAACCTGACTCAGATATTTGTCACACAAAGAGTCATCGCTAGCATTAACTTCAGCTTCCACCATTTGATGGCGCTCATGGTGATCCCCCTTTAAAAGAATGCAACTAGCCTTCACCAAAACAAGGATGGAACTCAGAATTTAATTTTCCAACTGTAAATCTTAAAGGTTAGAAAAAGATAAATCGCGATTTCTTCCCTGTGAATTAGAAGTGTTCAAATTATGCTTATCATGACTAAGGAACCCAACAAGATTCTAGATTTTCATCCAGTGTCATATTCTACTGAAATTAATGACTCTTTAAGATAGAGAAAAGCTGTAATATCATAACTAGGGCAATGCATGTGGGCTCTCCAGCTGAAATGCTTAATAAATATACACAAAAAGTACGCATGCATATACAAAAAACTGAAGGGTCTACACCTATCTGCCAAGAATTCTATGTCAGGTCAAGAGAATCTATAAAGTGCACAAACTCGCAGCACTAACTTGTTTCTGAAACTTTTCAAACCCATCTGCATACTCTTATTTTAGTTTTGCAGAGTGCCGAGGAGTCTGGTCAAGTGTTGAGACTATAGCATGTGTTTGAAATTGCACTTAAGTCAAAAGACCATTTATACTGATTGCCTGTTGGGGGTATGGCAACGTGGGCCAGGTCTTCCCCTGCTCCTTTTTTACCAAACATAGTTGGGAACATGTGTAAAATTCGAGTTCAATAAAGTTTCTGATTCTATCTTTAAAACTCAAGAAATATGAAAGATCAGGGCTTGCGAAATGGGTCTTGGGGGATAAACAACAAGAAGTGCGACAAAACCTGTAACGCCCCCAAAACACCTAGGTTTTCCAGAGAAAAAATTAGATGTCCATGCAGTCTCTTGAGCATCTTTTTCGTGTTCCTGAGAGTGCTGTCAACTGCTTTCTTGTGAAGTTCCTTTACACACTGGCAAATCATGAATACACCAGAGAGTATTTAGTCAAAGACTATTAGAAATAGCCATCTTAATTTCTGACCAGATAATACCTGGTTCTTTATCTCTTCAAGCTTCTGAGAATAAGCCTTCGTAAGATATGAGGAGCCAGGACCATAGTGGTACACATTCACCTTGGGTGATGCAACAAACTGTTCCAATTCGTCCTTGTCTTCAACAGAATACACCTGTGGTTATATATAGACGAGAAATTACACTATACAACTGTTAATGTTCCTCCTTCCCTCTACCCTCCCCCTTCTGCAACACAAAACGGGAAGAAGTCCAAAGCAGTGTAGGTAAGACCTTGAGATAGTAAGCACTAGTTGGACTTGGGCAACCAAGAAGGAGAAATATGGTGAAGATGAAACCAGTATAGGCATGAACAAAGGATGGCAGCTAAGCCCAGCCAGGCCAAGTAGGTAAATGCTGCCAGGCTTGGCAGCCGTACTTTGTTACCTAACAATAAAATACCCACAACGAGAGACCTAGGATAAAAAATGATAGCTACAGAAATTGGAATCAAATCTTAAGACAGTTCTTAGCAAATCCTAGAACTAATAAACTTATGACAGAAATTCATCCTTCACAAGCAACTTCTATTGGACTTCATTTGTTACCACAATAATGATGTGAGGCAACTCTGATATTTATGGTTATCTTTCTTTCATAAGAAAAAGTAAAATTATTTGATTGATCATAAAAAATAGTTTCTGTATATAATAGTAGCACCTTAGAACGGAGTAAGGTCTCAAGGCCTTCAACAGTAGCACCTGCAATGGTAAAAATATAACATAATGACTGAGAGCTGAGGAGTGTCCAAACAACAAAAGTAGCTTAAAGGATAGATAAACCAGTTACGCCTGGCAGAATGATCAGTATTGAGAGCAAAGATCAGATAGCAAGAACTATCAATCCGTTACCACAATTGATCAATGCATGTCATGGAAAGCAGGGTTTCATTCCACAAAACCCAGATATCAGGTGAGTTTTTTTCACAAGTCAGAAAATCAGAAAACTTGCACTCATTTTCAAACTTATTTTCTGATAATACCTCCTTCAACTTCTGTTGATCCCATTTTTAAATAGAATTCATACAAGTCATGACTTTCTCCAAACAGAAATCATTTACGTATATGCATATTGTCATGTGTAAGGGGGTAAAATTTTAACTATCTGCAGATGAGAGACATAGAGACAGTTTTCAGTCATACAAGGTTAAAATTAGACAGCCACAATGAACTACAGCTTATCTGTCAATCATGAACAGCAAAGCAGTCCCCAATTTGTACTTCCAAAATCAATGAGTTAAAGGTAACATCTAAAAGAGATACTTCGAGATTCCTTGAAAAGAAAAGATCAGGTTAATATTGTAAGTCCGAAGTACAGCCAAAATGGAGTAGAGATCCTGCTGGTACCATACATCACAACCATATGTTACTGATTAACATAGACTGCCTCCCAATTTATTGTCACCATACAGTTTTCAGTGTCTATTTGATCAATTTTACATGGAAAAGAGATGTAGATGCATTCATCACTCCAAAGTAATAGTTAAAGATCTCACAAGTTGGAAAAACTTTTTCATTTGGAGTGTAAACAATTGTCGAAAAAATTGACTCCTGAAAAACCAAAAAAAGATAAATGAATCTAGGAGAAATGGTTTTCTGGAATCTGGATGACATCCACACATAATTTTGCCGAAAATTATTATGTAAACCTATTTGTCAAATTTCAAACACAAGGCAACATACAAATTACTCATGACCTATAAGCTGAATGGATCCAGCTAGTTAGAGAAAATTAGGACATCTTATTACTGCATGAATTCATTGGCACAATAATATTACCTTTCCCTGATATTGGAGATGCAGTCATGCCAAATATACGGGGCCGTTTTACTACATCAGGTTTGTAAAATATCTGTCCAAGAATAATACACATGAATAACTAGGCTACTATATACAAAACGAAGCATGTTTGCCAGCGTATAACACCAGAGCAGTTAATTACCTTCATAATCTCCGCATAAGGATGATCGCTCTCAACTTGTGCATAATGACACTCATCAAATATCAGAAGAGCAATAAATTCAATCCTGATATAGCAGTGGGAAAGATTATGTAGCAGTATTTGAGGGGTCATAACAAGGACCTGAACAAACAACATGCAAATTTGTTGGTCAAAATGTTCAGAAAGTGGCAAACAAAGATATAGTATAATAGTCAGCCATTCAGCAATATTCACACTCATCCACAGTCCAAAAAAGAAAGGACCTAAGATGATAAGACAACAATATATAACACATGGTTCAATCACTCTATCTTGGTTCCCAAGGTTGTCACTCCAGCTTTCCAACTGCTAGGTCACCCACTTGGGCAGCTACACTTCGTATTTCTTCAGAAGATTTAAGTGGAATAGCATATACTCATAGCCATTGAAACTTGGAAAAGAATGACTGATGCAGTCCAATTTCGGAATGAGAAAACAGCCAACAATAGATTTTTTGGGAATAGTAGGACCTTATAAGAAATTCTGGAAAAATATTCCAATTGGAGAATTTTCACCTAGAAGGAGATAAAAAAGTTCAAAAGCTTTTTTTTTGTGGTTGGAGGACTGACAGGTAAACGTTCAGAATTAAAGGCATTATGAAACTGTGGCACTCCTCTGCCAATGTTTTAATCAAAAAGTGATTGACCATGGGAAGCTACTAATATAGTAATACCTTAGAACAAAGCATAAAATCTCTTGATCCTACAAAGGGTAGACACAAAATATATATTCCCATTCTCTCGCTATCAAGCAAACATCTGAGATTTGTCACTTCATAAGATCATTTCCTCGCGTTCAAAATCTCAATTTAGATGAAGATATTCCAAACTGTGCAGTAAGTTGCAAACCTTAATCAATTAAATATTTAGGAGGCAAAGAAAAGATACAAGAATTACTTATATAATCTAATCCAGATGTTGTGATTAACACAGGAAGAGAGAAAAGTATATAGGAAATATTCCTTTTGTTAAGGAAAGTAAGAGTATTTATTACTGCAAGAGTTAGATCAGCACAAAGATAGTGTCTTATTGCAGGTTTGTACAAATATTCCAAGTATAAGGGAGATAATTTAGTGAACATCAGTTATTCGGCTTTTTTTGTCACCCTTACATCAGTTACTCAAATTTCAATTATTAATTGCACTAAAATCTCTACTAGGGAGTTCGTATATCAAGAAATCCTAAGCTTCTGCCTCAAACAAATAACACTGATGGGATAATGTATATCATTAACAAAAAAGATCCTGCAGACTTACCTCATACTGTTCCATTTCTTTCTCCCAGTCTTGGTGGCTCTTCAAATGCTTTGATTTGCCGCAGTATGTCCCAACTTTGAAGTCAATAGACTCCTCTATGACCTTGGCTTGCTTTTCCAATTTCAGAAGCACATGAAAAAGCAAATAACCTTTAGGCCAATATATTATGAAGTTGCAGATACACTTTTAAATTCCCCACCCTGCCCCAACAAAGAAAAATACACACAGAAAAACAGAATGAGTTTAATAGGAATACAATTTCAATGAAGAGAAAATTAGCTAGACATAACATATGACATTCTAAATCGAAGAATGCTTTCTGGTTCTCTGAGGTGCAAAACTGTCGGCCTTTTTCATTCCAATCACTTGACCAATTTTCAGCAAAATCAGAAATATCCATGCATGTAATTAAATTAATTTTGACTAGCCTGAAACACCTAGTGTTTATATATATGTGAAAAATATTGATTACATACTAGCCACAAATCAATAATAATTTCTATCACAAAATATGATAAACAAAAGGAGCGACATTTGGACAAAAGGAGCGATGACATCCGAACAGTAGACAAAAGATATGTGATGCCATTGAAGCAACAGCAAGCGCAATGATATGGACGTGGTCATCCAAAAGGAAACACTTATGCTTAAAGCTCTCAAATACAGCCTCAATAGTAGGGAAGATATTTGATATTCAACCATTTGATTTAATGTATAGTAGTTCACATCCTTGATATCAAAAAATTTAAAAAGTTAAGAAAAAAAAAGAAAGAAGAAAACCTGTTGCACCAATGCCACAGTGGGAGCAAGAAACACACAAATGCTCTTCTGGGGTTTCTTTATTAAGTGCCCCATCTCATAGATAAGCAAAACAGCAATATGGGTTTTCCCACAGCCCGTTCCCAGATATACAACAACATTCTCCTCTAATGCTTTTTTACAAAGATCCATCTGATACCTGATAAGAAATAAAATCAGTAAAATCATATTATAAAATCATCGAAGGCGCCTATTTTTTTGTTTATGCCATATTTGCACATCATTTTTCAGCTAAATAATGTAGTTAAATTCTGAAATCGTATGATAATTTACAAAGATTTTCAGGTGTTTGAAAGTTCAAATGTTTTATTGTAACAACACCTTAACAAGTACTAAAGCAGGTACTAGGAGAGTACCAGAGGAACAAGTTCTTTCAACTAAATATTGAAGCAATACATCAGATCAAATAGTGAAACAAAATCAGTTACAACATTTTTCTTTGACCACAAATAGAAACTACTCAACACCAACCCTTAACATGAGAAATGTGTTCCTTTTTTCTCTAACCAATTCCAGAAAGTACGACTAGACACTGCCATCCCAGTAGAATCTGCTTCACAAAAAATTGTACCAGCTATTTAAGGCCTGTTTTATGCCTCCTAGCATGACAAATTGATTTCCAAAACTTCCCAGAAACAAAAAATCAACTCTGCCTGGTGAAAATGCAACAGAGCAGCAAGTGATCAACTGATTCAGCCACTTCTTCACATAAATACATTTACTGCAAATGACAAAACCATTTCTCTATAGGTTTTCATGAGTGAGACAGGCACCATGAGTTGCAGTCCAGGTGAAGCAAGCCACTGTGAGGGTGTAACAGTCTTCAAAATATTCCGTCATGGCAAATTTTCATAGTTCCCTCCCATTTTCAGCAAAACAAAATTGTAGCATGCCCTGACAGAAAATGCTTTAACCTTCCAATGTAAAGAATCTTCTATCTGTTGATCATTGAGACTTCTTCTCAATATAAGATCCATACACCAGAATTTTCATAGTTCCCTCCCATTTTCAGCAAAAAAAATTGTAGCATGCCCTGACAGAAAATGCTTTAACCTTCCAAAGTAAAGAATCTTCTATCTGTTGATCATTGAAACTTCTTCTCAATATAAGATCCATACACCAGAAGACTAGTAGACAACTATAGTGCAATTCTTGTTGATGGTAATTATATAATGTATATAAGTCAGGGAATTTCTCAAATAGAAGAGTATCATCAGACCACTTCTCAGCCAACATTTTAACTCTCTTGCCATTTCAAACGTTTAACTTAACATTATCAAAGTGTAACAACCCAACCCCATTTTATTTTTCATAAACTAATATTGTTCTATTCCTCAGCATTTTAATAAAGAGTAGTTAAACTAAAAGAAGAAGAATAAAACTGATTTACAGGGCTCATAATAAATAATAAATCTACCAGA
Source organism: Solanum microdontum (assembly GCA_036250385.1). NCBI lineage: Eukaryota > Viridiplantae > Streptophyta > Magnoliopsida > Solanales > Solanaceae > Solanum > Solanum microdontum. The sequence continues at coordinate 18,741 of JAJONQ010015765.1, forward strand.
TCATCTACTTCCTCTATACATTGCTCTTTGCACCAAAAATAAAAAGATACAATGCAATTCCATTTCACTCAGTACAGAATTGAATCTATCTTCAAAACTTCTTCCACTCCTTTCCTTCCACACTGTCCACCGGATGCAAGCAGGTATCACCCTCCGCCATTTCTTCTGACTCTTGCTCCCACCACTTTTAATCCAGCAACTCAGTAGGTCTGCGGTATGTTCTGGCATGGTCCACTTGACTTCAGTGAGGCTGATAAAACGGCCTACAGTTGAGATGTAGATTTACAGTGGAGGGACATGTGACTGTTTGTTTCCTCTACTTCATTACACAAAAAACACCTAGGGAGTACAGGCATTCCCTTTCTCTTGAAAGCTTCTATTGTCAAACAAGCCTTCCCGACCACCAACCAAGAGAAGCATTTCACTTTTGTTGGTGCTACTGCTATACTTACCGAAACATACTTTCATAAAGTTGAACTTCCTCCAGCTTCTCCACCATTTCCTCTCTTGTATATTCTGTTGACGGAAAAGACACCATTTTCACTATGTATCCACGTTATTGTGTCAGGGACAGTTGAAATACATGTAAAGACTTCAATTTCCTTCAATGGTTTTGCCACTCTCACCGCCTCCCAATCATTCAAATACCTCCTAAAGAAAAAGTTGCAATCCTGGGATGTCCAACAGTCCTTACAGTAGCATTTGGATGGTACACGGGGAGAATAGATCAGGATAGGATTCTCTAAAAAGGATTTGATCAATCCAGACATCTCTCCAGAACCTGATTATTGCACCATTCCCACTTTAAATGGGGCGTCCTCTTCCCTCTTATGCCATAATGCTCTTAAAGATCACCAAACCACAGCTCCATATTTGTTCACCACGGTTCAGTCTGCCCATATTCGCATTGAATTACCTCTCCACAGTGAGAAGTATTCACCATTATACCTCCATAACCACTTTATCAGCAAGTTATAATTGTGTAACCTCAGATTTCTGATGCCAAGCCCCCCAACTTCTTGCTCAGCTGGACAGTTTTCCAGTTTACCAAGTTATACCCCTTACACTCTTTGTTGACTGGCAACAAGAAGTCCCTTTTCAATTTTTCAAGCCTTTTGTCCACCTTAGAAGGTATTGGAAAAAGAGACATCATATAAGTTGGTAGAGAATCTAGTACTCTGTTGATTAAAATGATCTTCCCCCAATGGACAAGTATTGTGCCTTCCATTTAGCTAGTTTTTTCTCCGTCTTCTCCAAAATGTCATCATATTTCTACTGCTTTATGTTTATTACCCAAAGGCATACAACTCAACCCTCTTTTGGAATATTTGAGTGTCATTTCATGATTTAAGACAACCTATAGGTTTATATAATGTTTTTGGACTTATTGGCATGTTTGGATTGGGAACCAAGAGGCTCGGAGGTGTTTTTGCACCAGTTAGGGTCAATTAATTGCAGATTTTTCTGTTGTTGATGCCTTCCTCTATCACAATCGTGGAACAAAAAGGTTCATCACAAAAATAAGGTCATAGAGTGCAAGTGTGAAGGTTGAGGGTCAGGTCAACTCCTGTCGAGCTCTCTACATGACCACGTTGCAAGCCTGAACTTGACTGTATCGCAAAAGCGAGCCAAGGGATGTGAACGCAATAGAGGACTTGTAGCAGACTAAAAATTGCTATGAGACTTCAGCATCGTTTTTAACAAGGAATTTGGGATTTTTGAGTAAGAGGTTCTCGGTCTTTTTTTTTTTTTGATAACCGAGAAATCCGTCTGTGACCCGCCCTTTGAACCAATCACAGCCTTCTAAACTCGGTGGATAATGGGCCCGCCCCTCTACCCTTCTCCACTTAAATACCGGGCTTCGCTTTGCATGGTGTGGGGATTGAACCTGTGACCTAAGCCACAAATTCTCGGTCTTGGATTATAGAGAATCAGAGTTTCAACTTTCAACCTCATATTCGAGGTATTGATTCCTTATATTGGACCCATGATTAGTCGTGATTTTCATAGAACTTGAACCACGAAAACATGTGATTTGAGATATCAAATTGGGGAATATGGCCTAAGCCCTAAAAGGATGCATTTGGACTTTTGACCGACCAGTTGCTATCATATTATTTTGATTATAACATGGGATTCCATAGCTAATGGGTAACGTGTACATGTAATTTATTTTGCTATTTAAATTGTTGATGTGAGGAAGAATTTTGAATTGACCTTGACCCCGAAGTGTCTTCAAATCATGGGATTAGTTCTCCTCGGCTAATTTGGACCCATTATTTGTGATTTTGAATAGATTGAGGACAGAAGAGATTGTCTGAGAGGACTTCAGATATTCAAGTCAAGGGAAGTTCGCCATTTTCGAAGCAAGTGAGAGTTTAACTCTTAGCTTGCTTGATTTTCCTTAAAGCATGATGTATGGTGTGTTTATTTGCATTCAAACTGCCTTGTTCATGTGTGTGGACGAGCATGAGCTATGTTTGTGTAGTTGGCAAGTTGAGCTTGAGTGAGGAATAACTCATAGCACCACAACCGCTTTAGCAGTCAATCAACCTGTAGTCACATCATGTCTACTGTCACTACATACATTCATGATTTCAGTTTGTTCTACACATGTATTGCTGTGTTATTGTGTATGTATGCACTACAGGCGATTTCTAAGGACTTGCCTCAGGGAGTCAGGGGTAGGCTGGGAAAGCAAGTCGATAATCTTGTTGGGTCCTTTAGACTTGCTGCTCGTGGTTACTACATGTGTGCAGGTCAACAGGGGTGATTTAGTTGTAGAGCAGTGATTCCAATTTGATTCAGTCTTGTCCAATAGAGTTGAGCCACTACTAGACCGTGGAGGCAACTTCTCCTATTAGCAAACTTTAGTACTTTGTTAATTTCAAGTTATGTCTCGTATTTTGTACTCATATTTAATAGCTCCATAACTTAAGTCCTTTTAGTGGGTTTATGGAATATTGGCCAGATATTCCGCTATACCTTCCTATCTAGTATATTATGCTTCCATAGGTTTATATATGTTTATTAATTTAGGCTTTGGACCTAACTCACACCCCAAAAGCTAGTTCATGAGGGGAGAATTGCCCAAATCCATATAAGGAGTCCATAATTGCCTCATCCCACCGACGTGAGACTTAACAATATCAAATAGTTACGATTCTGCCATATATGTCTTTTTCATTCCGTAGATGCTTATGACCTCCTCATCTACGTCTTGCAGTAATGTTGCCTTCTGCATTATAACCTTTACCACAGCGACGCTATCCATAGATTAAATTATTTTGTGGATTGGATTTCACTTGATTGTCTATGGTTCCATTGCATGTGCTTGGGGTAGAAGTTTTGTATAAATGTATAGTCATACTATTAAATATTTTTATTTCTAAGAGGTGGAATAGAATAACCTCGTTAAAGGATAATGATCATACGTTTGTAATGCATTGTACGCCCCATAATAAGTCTCCTCCTTCTACTCTTTCCCAGAAGTCGATGACTATTCACAGCTATTACCTTGACACCAAAGAAGAGTTCAACCCAATGCTTTATTTCTATCCTACTAGATCCTTACTAATATATTGATTTTCCCCATAACTAAATACTTTTGCCTGTAAATATTGCATATTTGATTCCATCCATACATCTATTTTCTTTCCTATGAATTATAATCTCAATAAAAACGCCAACTCTTATTGTTCATATATTTTTTTAAACTGGTAACATTTGTATTTCATATAGTACTTAGGTAGTACTGAAAAACCATATTTACAAAAGCAGAAAGGGAGTAAGTTACCTTTCTCAAAAAAAAAAGCAGAAAGGGAGTATAATCTATCCAAAAACTGAACCAAATCTAAATGGATCCTAAAACATCTATGATTGACTCAGTTTCATTGGAGTAGACATTTGTACACCAAAAGCAGAACAACAAAATACACTTAAGCTTTACTTCCTGCAGGTTGTTGTTCCTATTCTCAAAACATCTCTCGTTTCTCTCCCTCCATATAGTCCACCAAATACTAGCAAGGATCATCCTCCATCTTTCTCTGTTTGTAGCCCCAACTCCAGCCATCTCCCAACTGAATAGAGTCTCATCAATCTTGCTAGGCATACACCAAGATATGCCTCTGAGATTAAGGAAAATCTGCCACAGCTGCTCAGTAAAGTTGCAATGTAAGAAGAGATGTCTCACTGTCTCATTAGCCTTACCACATAAGGAACATCTGTTGCATAGAGAGATTCCTCTCTTGGCCACATTATCCAATGTCAAAACTTGTTCATATATTATGACATGAATATACCATATCAATTCATTATGTATGGATGGTGAGATTTTATTTACACGGGTATGGACGTATTGGTTCACGTAGAATACCAAAGGAGTTATTCATAGTCAAGCAAGTTCAATAATACCATTGTCATTGTTACAGATGTACAGGGTCGAGTAGTTTCTTGGTCCTCTTGCTACTTTTAGATTCAAAGGTACGAGAAAAGGATCATTGTTTGCTACTCAAACCACAGCAACAAACGTTATCGGTATCGTAGTGGATCAAGGTATGCAACGAGCAAAAGTCACGGTAAAAGGTCCTAGTATTAGAAGCAATGCAATATTACAAGCTATTCGCTGAAGTGGTTTACTATTAACTTTCATACGGGATGTGACTCCCATGCCACATAATGGTTGTTTACCTCCAAAAAAAGTAGATGTGTGTAGAACTGAACATTGAAGAAATCCCAAGAGAAATAAAAGATTTGATGATCTAATCAAATAATAGTACTGCGGTTCAAGAGAAAGTATAGTATCTATTCAATAGTATTGTTTCATCTTCTCTTCAATATCAACATGTTTAGATTAGAGGTTTTCCTAATGGATAGTGGCTCATTGGGTGCCATTTCGCGTCTTGAATCATAATTTGGGTCGTGACACAAGATTTTTTCTTTTAGTTTTCACGAGAAAGGTAATTGCATCATAACGTTAGCACTAATGAAGTGCTGGAGTAATAACAAGCATGCACAAAACCAAAAGAAAAATCAATTTCTAATCTTAAATGGATTCTAAAAGGCTAAGTATTTTTTATGACCGAAAAATTCATCTAGCGTCAACTCTTAGAAGTACGGGAATAATAGATCTGCATCTCTACCCTTCTCAACTTAATGTCAGGCTTAGTTCGCATGGCGCAGGTCCCGAACCTATGTCCTAAGTCTTAGAACTAACTGCAAAACTCATCTAGTGTGTAATACTTAGAACTAACAGCAACACTTGGAACTCAGGGATAATAGACCCTCCCTACCATTCTCAACTTAAAAGTTTAAAACTTCTGTTTCAGAGTTGTATGTCACGGACTTAGAGTGTTGGCTAAAGTTCCGTGCGGCCCTTGACAATTTACTCACTACTCTTTCAAGATCTTGTAAATTCAAGGAAGCCTTTAAG
>JAJONQ010015766.1:0-19126 GCA_036250385.1 Solanum microdontum
TATAAGTACATTATCTTTGACAATTCAGTTGGCATATATTTCCGTATATACTCATATGCTTCAACTTTGAACAATAATACGATTTATATATATATATATATATATATATATAATGATGAACATCCCTAGTGTTAAGTTTACAGAGGGAGAGGGCATGTATGACCGGATAATATAATGAAGAATAAAATTAGCTAATAAACGAAAGTTAAGGGGGTATTTTTGACTCTTTTCCTTCATTTTATCACATAAAAAATTTAGAGGGGCTCCTCTTACACATCCTCCATTTGAAAATGGAGATCATTTAGACCTCTTCAGTTGCTTAAGACCACCAGCCTTCTCGCAAGCTACTATGGCAAGCAAATAGTTCAGAAACATATATAGGACAACAAACACGAATCTACTCATGGAAAGCAGCAAACCAAATTAAATAGGTCACAAGCATAGTGCAAAATTATTAGCGATAAGTTTCTCCCATAGATAAATGGTACGTTCATTTGAAGTGAAGTGTAACACAACATGTTTCTGCACTAAAGAGCTATATGTTGCTCGGTCTTGTATTCTTCGTTTTGATGAATTAACAAGCTATGTTGCAAAGGGACCTGGTCTGCAGTGGAATCAAGCAGAGAACAAGTCAATGGTGTGCAGCTGTAATGAATTACTTGAATCCAATAATAAAACTAACCAGTCTCTCAACTATATTAATTAGGCTAAAGTTCAATTACAATTCCAGAAAGTAAATACAACGACTCAAAAGGTAAGAGCCAAACGAAGATGCAGAAATATTGAAAGTAAGGACTAGGATCGACTGAAGAAGAGACGAGGAATGTACAACTAGAGATATAGACTTTGCCTAAGCATGATCACAAAAGGCATAAATTATTCTTTCTAATGAAGGGTCCTTTTAAACTAATTGCTAATTGGGCCTGGATCCCGAATCAACCTTTGTGAAGGTCTTTTGGTTCTATTTCTCAGTCCAATAGTTGCTTGTGTGACATCCCTATCGGTATCGACCCTGGGCTTGGACTGATTCATAACAATACTCCCGTCCTCAATTAGAACCTTGTCCTCAAGGTTCAAGTCAAGAATAGTTTAAGTAGTGCAATCCTCACCAATTGTAGCCAAGCCAAATTGTGCTATGGTGCCAAAGAATAGCATGTGAACTAGTATAATTTTCACAATATCAACCAACATGGGATCATCAACAAACAGGTGCTGCTCATTATCCAAATCCTCAAAGGCAGAGAAGCTCTTGTCCAACACAATGAAAACATAAACCTGACCACCCATAAACTGTGTAGCACGCGTAACAACAATTGCAAACTTAACAGGAGAACAAATAACCTTAGCAACAACCAAGCCATTGATATGTGCCATATTCGCCAAGAAAATAACTTCTAATTGCTTGTTACCTATCTTGCGATACACACATTATAAACCACATAGGCAAGCATAAGAACTTGCACTAGCAATAATCAGCTTTGATTAAAAATGTTGCAGATTTCTCATGCGATTCCAGTGGAGCAATAGACACTTCAAAGTTTGCGAGGAATCTAGGCAATAACTGAACACTGAGTCAACATATGAAAGGATCAAATTTTAAAATTTCTAAAGCATTTTCTTGACATACATAGTCTTGTTGTAATGTCAATGCACCTGTCTCCTCCATAGTGTCTAGTGCCGCGATACCTTTCACTAAATATGATGGGCAACATTGATCTTACTACTGGCAGGGTTAATATCTTAAAAGGTCACTCAACTTTCACAATTCATCTAACAAAGTCATTAAACTTTATTTTATATCAATAAAATCACTCAACCTAGACATAAGTATCAATAAAATCACTTAACTAGATCTGTCATTAAAACAAATCTAGCCTAGCAAAATGACAACTGCTACTACTACTGCCTTCTCCTTGTTGTTCTATTTCTTATTGATTCATCATCATATAGCATTTTCATTGGCTTATAACAAGAATGGTGTTAATGGTTCAATGCATGATGATTATAACATGATAATATAACATGATAATATAGAGAATAGGAGTAGTTATTAATCCTACAACAAGAGCGGGCAAAGAGCAAAAGATAGATATGGAAATGACAGCATGATGACTTCTATATTAAATTAGAACTCAATCAATGAAATTTATTATGACAAACCGACTCATCCAAAATTAATCACGGGAGATTCAATCAGCAAAGATTATCACAATTAACATATGAAAGCATAATCAATTTAGATGGTCATTTAAATTAAAAAAAAAAACTTAATCACAATCAATGAACCATAAAATTAGAAAATGAGAAGATTAAGTTAATGATTGAACCTTAATGAGTTTTATTAGAAACGTTTTAGTTCCAATCACTTGAAACGAGAGCAGAGCTAAGATCAGAGACCTCAAATAGATGATGCCAGAGCTCTGCTTTGGCCATTATAACTTGAGCAAGAGCAGAACATTTTCGTTGATTTCTTAATGAGTTTTCTTTAGTTTTATTTATTTTTTGAGCTTCATATTACATGGCATAAAAAAATTTGTTTTGTCTACTTCTTTCATGTCATTGCTGGATACTTCTCTTTAGAAATTTCTTGAAGAGACATTTTTATTGATAAATTTAGTTGGATGATTTTATTGATATAAAAGTCTAAATTGAGTGATTTATTGATCCAAAATAAAGTTTAATGACTTTATTAGATAAATTGTGAAAGTTGAGTGACCTTTTAAGATATTAACTCCTACTGACATCACCGACAAAGTGTAAAGTTCTCCGAAGAAATAAGCTTACTACTAACATTTTCAAATGGTGTTGCTCCAGTGCTTACATGATTCAGCCCAAGGCCACAAACTTGCTCACCCCACAATGCAACTCTTACAATATTAGTAGAAAAAAAATCACTAATTGTAACCATAATTGTCACGATCCGAGCCTACACCCTGGACGTGACCAGCACTCGAGAATCATTTCTGGTCCCCAAGCGAACCCTCATCTTGACTGACTACAAGCGGAAGACTAACTCAAGCATACAAAGCTAAAAACTGAATAAAAATTCATGAAACTTAATTACAAAGCTTTAACTCAAATGAAAAACTCTGAATAAAAATAAATTATTCAACTCGCCATAAAATAGGCAACTTAAGTCTTTAAAACATTTAACAAAATAAATGAACAAACTTCTGAAACTCTACTGTCTATCTATGAAGCCTCTAAATGACAAAGATGGAAGTCTGGACAAGACCCACGACTTCCTAACAATTGATATAACTAAAAGTAAAAATGGAACCCTCCGAAAGCAAGGAGGCTCACCATAGCTAACTCGAACTCTATGTGGTATCAACGAAGTTTCTTTTGATGTAACCCTGAATACCTGTATCTGCATCATGAAACGATGCAGGCCAAATGTCTCAATACGTGGAATGTACGAGCATGTAAGGGAAATTCTAAAGCATAACCTAAGCTTGAACTAGTAGAAAAGAAACATACTTACCTCTTCTCAAACTTACTCAACTCAAGGAATACTCAAGGATTCTCTAAACTACTCAAATTTACTCAACTCAGAAGTACTCCAGGATAAGATACTCAGCTCAGAAGTACTCAAGGATAAGATACTCAACTCAGTAATACGGTTCTCAACTCAAATACTCAACTCAAAGATTAGATACTCAACTCAATAATAAAATACTCAACTCAAAGATTAGATACTCAACTCAATGATATGATACTCAACTCAAAGGTGCTCAACTCAAGATACTTAAGATTAAAGCAACAATAAATGATGCAATATATGGAAAACTTTTAAAACAGTAGACAACAACTCAATTGGTATGTAATAAAATATAATATAACTATGTGGGAGTTTCTCTAATCGACAATCATCACTATGAGTTATGTGATGATACAATGTCTCGCCCACACTGCCAGAACTGTCCTATACTTTGCCAGGGAATAAGACCTCTCAACTAAGTGGATCCACTAGTCTATGCTAAAAAGCATTAAGGAATCATCTAAAAAGTATGACCCTTTCTACCCACGTTGGCAACATGGTTTATGGAGACTTGAGTTATTATGAACTCATCCCCATATCGGTGCTCAATACTACTCCCAAAATATACTCAGCTCATATGTTTAAAAACATAACTCTTTCTATTGTTTGAGGTAATTACTCAAAAATTAGCTCAAAGTCTCTCTTGGAAATCTCAGTTTCCATTCATCTTAAATGTAAAAACATTTACTCTTGAGAATACTTAATTCTCATATATCATTTTAAAGAAAATGAACTTAACTCTACTCTTTCTCAAAAACATTTCAAAAATCATATTATAATAGGATCATTGATGACTCGGGAAGTCATAATGCATAAATTCATAAACATTGATGGTATATCTAGATACCATACTACTCATACATTGATGACATACTCGATTGTCATACTAATCATGTTTTAGAAAACTCTTTTCTCAAAACTCATCTTTACTTTCTCAAAACTCAGTTTAAGAACTCAAGTGTTGGTTTTAAAAAGCTTTTTAAAATTTATAACTCAAATCATTCGGTTCATGTGGAATTATGAACATGAACGACTCAACTTAGGAATCTTAATAACAATAAATAACCTCAGTACTCAGAACTCAAGACTCAATGATACTACTCATCTATAGACTGCTCGACTCATAAGGTTCATGCGGAATTATGGGCATGAACAACTCAACTTAAGGGCTCCATGGGTAATATGTAATAGTCCCATGATTAGGAATACAATCTCAAAAGAATTAGGAACTCAATGCTCAAAGACTTAGAACTTGAAGATGCTACTCCTCTCGAAGACACTCAATATATGGAGTTGATGCAGAATTTATGAGCATGAACGACTCGACTCAAGGGTCTAAAGAACAATATGGAACTCATGTATACGACTCTTCTCATTCTCGTGCTTACTTCCTCAAAACTTAGTTCAAATCGATAATTGATCTAAAAGGATTCACAATTGAACTCAAAGACTTTCTTGAACTCTACTCTTAACTCTTTGTTGAATGTGAATTATGAATTCAAATGTTATGGTTCATGATATGAAGAATATCATGATGATAAAGTAGACTCATGAATACATTCTCCTCACTTGCTCGAGCCTTGAAACATGTTATTAGAAATTGTAGAAGACTGCTCATCAAAATGACTCAAAGGGACTTTCTCAAAAATGTTCGAAAGAACTCTCAAACTTGACTCTCAACTCTACCTTGAATTTGATTTATGAATTCAAGGTTGTGATTTGTGATTGGAAAGATCTCGTGATGTTTAGGAGTGCTTTTAGATAGTTAAACATGTGAAACGATCAAGAAATCACTGTCTGGAAGAAAGTCTGCGACGCGGAGATGCATTTTAGTATTTGGTCGCTCAATAAATTTTGAGGCAGAGGGGTTCGTGACCTCTCTGCGACGCAAAAAAAATCTATGAAATAGGGAGGCAGGTTTGTGACGCGGACTGGGTTGCCAGATTCGCCCAACTCTTTCCTTCTTCTTTTTCTAACTCCAATTTGCCTAAATTCGATTATTTTGCTCAACTTCTCTGTAGATGTAGATACTAGTACATGTATACAAGAATCTAATCAAACACAACTCTAAAATCGACACGATTTCCTTAAGAACTCATCAATCTCATCTAAAACTCAAGAACGAAAGCCAATTTCAAGAACACAATCCAAGCACACCAAACTTTCAACTTTCTAGAACGAATTTTGCTGAAATTAACATGATTGACGTGTGGGTGAACAAACCCAATACTATGGAAGCTTACATACCTAAAAGAACCATCTTTTTGAAGAACTTTAAGGAAAATCTTGGAAGAAGAACCCTAGCCTTAGCGTTTCTTGAATTCCTTGAGCGTAGAATTTTTGGAGTGAATGAGAGGGTTTGATTTATGAAAACTGATTTTTCTACACGTTTAGGACAATTTAGATGACCTCCTAATGGTTTTTAGGAATAAAATACCCCTAAAGAAATAAATAAAACGAGCTGGGAGTCGGAATAATTTTTCAGCAGGCAGTGAGGTCCGTATTGGCTCCGTAATGCGGAGCCATCGCGGAGCTGCTGCCAGGTTTGTGCATCGTTAGTAAATCAGTCATAATTTTTTACTCATAGCTCGAAATTTAGCAAACTCGGTGGCGTTGGAAAGAAGACTCGAAGACCTTTCATTTTCCATCTTATAGTACACCTAACTCATCCTGCACTGAGAGTTATGGTCGTTTGAAGTTGACCCAAATCTTAGAAGAACTAAGGAATGACTTGAATGAACTCTCTTTAGTTCTTCTTGGAACTCAAGGTGCTATATCTAGTGACCTTACCACTTAAAGAAATTTTTAATTTCTTCGTAAAATCTCACTCACTACGAAGAACGGTTGGAGTCTTAGCTCAAAAATTTCATGGGGTGTTACAATAATCTTGTCGGCACCATAGAGTAGAGGAGTATCTGGTATACCAAAATCAAATGGAATATTCAAAAAGGTGTGAGAAAAGACAAGATCCGTTGAGAAATACTCCCTCCATTCCTTTTGATATGTCACCTTTTTAGATTGCGCTTGCATTAAGAAATTAAGTAACTTTACCCTGCTACCCTTATTTTATATTTTCTTAAGTCAAGTTTCTTCAATAAATGATGAATATGCTAGATTTCAAAAATTAAAATGCATTTGGATGACTATTTAAATTTTTGAGTTTATTTTCAAAATCATATTTTATGGAATAGTGAATGGAGAGAGTAATTAATCAATGTATGAAGTACTCCAATGAATATCAATTACTTATTAGTTTCCCTAGGTTGGTCAAAGTGTATATTTTAAAGACTAATTAACTACTCTATCAAGGGTATAATAGGAAGAATATGGTAATTTATGCATTGATTTTATAAAATAACAAGTACTATGATCTAACTATTTATAGAAAAGGATGTCATATAAAAAAGAATGGAATGAGTATTGATAAGCTTACAAATTCACGCTCCAACTAGAATAATTGGTTGGGGAAAGCTATTTTAGAGTCTTCATAAGAATATTGCACACAAAATATGTAGGAGAGCTCAGCGTTGTCCATTTGTTTTGTCTTCTCACATACATCACTTGGTTACCTATTGCCTGCTCCAAAACCTTGCACACAAACTTTGGTGCCACAATAGATTCGGAGATTCTCACCTTGTCATCATTGGAATGAAGTTCTTTTAATGAAACACCATACTTATATTCTAAAGCAATGGTAAATTCATGGCCTGCATCGAACCATTTGTTCACATAACCAGTATTTTGTATATCCCTAGTTTCAGAGTGTTGTCCTAGTGAAAACACTTCGACATTTTGACTAGGCAACCTATCAAAACTACATCAATGGTGGAACTCAAACTTAATTGAATGCAGAGAAAAAAGAAAATTGTATTTCTATTGAAATGAGAAAAGTAATTGCTTTCATTTACAGTTGGGGTATATATACACGAGCATAACATTTGCATTGGAATCTTCTAGAAAGAATGTAACTAACTAATCTAACTAATTAGCAGCTTCTAACTAATTAATGGATTAGGTGAGTAACTAAATCTAAAACATGATTAATACATTAATTACAATCTTCATTACCCCTCCTCAAGTTGGTGGTGATAATCTCATAGCCAACTTGTCTAGGATAGCTAAGTGCTTAGCTCCAGTAAGAGCCTTGGTAAGGATGTCTGCAAGTTGATCATTAGTAGGAACATGTTGTAAGCATATGAACCCATCCTGAAGTTTATCTCGTACAAAATGGCAATCAACTTCTATGTGTTTGGTCCTCTTATGAAAAATAGGGCTATGAGCTATGTGTATGGCAGATTGGCTATCACAGTAAATAACAATGGGAGAAGGATCAGGTATAGTTAATTCAGTGAGAAATCTATGTAACCAAGTAAGTTCTCCTACCACATTTCTGAGTGACCTATATTCTTCTTCAGCTGATGATAAGGAAACGGTCTCTTGCTTCTTGGATTTCCAACTGATAGGACTGTTCCTAAGTAAAACTAAATATCCACTCACTGATCTCCTGGAGTCTGGACAAGAGGCCCAATCAGAGTCACAGAAGGCTTGTACTGTACAGTCAGGATCATTTGATAAATATACTCCTAATGTGGGATCTTGTTTCAAGTATCTGAGCAGATAAAATGCAGCTTATAAATGGGGAATCCTGGGATCTTGCATGAATTGACTTAATTGTTGGACACTGAATGCTATGTCCAATCTAGTGTTTGTGAGAAGATTCAGTTTTCCTATTAATTTTCTGTAGTATGTAGGATCACGGACATGTGCTCCTTCTTTAGCTCTCAGCTTAACATTTGGATCTAATAGAGAGGATAATGGAGCATAGTTGAAACAATCATATTCTCTTAACAAGTCCAACACAAACTTTCTCTGGGAAATGAGCACACCTCCTGCTGTATCAAGAATTTCCAGTCCTAGAAAATAGTGAATTTTACCAAGGTCCTTTATCTTGAAAGTGTTGTCCAGATACTACTTTAGTTGTGTGATTTTAGTGGTGTATGTGCCTGTGAGAAGAACATCATCTACATATGCTACCAAAAATACTACCAGAGATCCTGACTTCTTGTAGAATAATAAGTAATCATGATGTGAGTGTGAGTATCCTCTAAGAGACAAAGCTTCAGTCAACTTGGCATACCATTGCCTGAAAGCCATATCTATAAATAGAAAGAAAAATTGAAATTGCTTAAGTCCATAAAGTGATTTGTTAAGCTTGCACACTAGTCTATTATCATGAACCTCAAGACCTTGTGGTACTTGCATATACACTTCTTCATGTAGATCACCATGAAGAAATGCATTGTTGACATCAAGTTGAGACATACTCCATCCTTTCTTTACAACACATGCCACTAAGGTCCTGACAGTTGTCACTTTTACTACTGGTGAGTATGTTTCTATGTAATCCACTCCAGCCTGTTGTGTGTAGCCTTTCACTACTAATCTTGCCTTGAATCTTTCAATGCTCCCATCTGCTTTATGCTTAACTTTGTACACCCATTTGCATCCAATTACCTGTTTCCTTACTGGTAATTCAACAAGACTCCATGTGTTGTTGGCATAAAGGGCTTCAAATTCCTGAGTCATGGCTTTTTGCCAAGCAGGACTGATAGATGCTTCTTCATTTGATAATGGCTCTCTGTCATGACAAACATTCTTAACCAATGCTTGACTATTAGATGCAAGGACATCAGGGGAGATGTGATGATGTATAGTGAACAATGTTTTGAGTGAAAGGTGATTGTTGGGATGAATAGATGTAGTAGGTGTAGTGTTGATGAGAGGTCTGGTGGTGGGAATGGTAACAATGTAGTCCTTTAAGTGCAATGGATGTTTATGTTCTCTATATGATTTCCTTTGTAAAGGTTGAGATGGTTGTACGGACTGGGGTTCTCCAACATGTGGTAAAGAGTGGTCAATGGATTGTGAGGGTGGTGATTGTTCATTAATAAGTAAGGGCTCAGAGTTAGGAAATGAATTATTGTCTGTAGCAATTTCAATTCTTTGATCATTTACATAATTGTTATGAGACCTTTATCAGTACAATCAAAAAAATCAACAGAATTAGGAAAAGTGTTCTGGACAGCTCTAAGAGCAGAAGGAAAAGTACATTTTTCTAAGGACAAAGAAAAAAGAAAAATGTGTTCATGGAATACTACATATCTAGACACATGTATCCTTCTTGTGGCAAAACTCATTACTTTGTAGCCTTTAGTTCCAAAAGGATATCCCACAAAAACATGAGGTGTGGTTCTTGGTTCAAACTTGTTTCTGAGAACCTTAGGTACAGTGGGGTAACAAAGACATCCAAAGGATTTGAGTTGGTTATAACTTGATTTTCTATTGTATAGTAATTCATATGGGCATTTATTGTGGAGATGGGCTGTTAGAATACACTTTCCCCAGTATTTTAGGGGCAGTTTGGATTGAAACAAAAGTGCCCTGGCTATTTCTAGTAGGTATTTGTGTTTTCTTTCTACCACACTTTTTGTTGTGGTGTATATGGACAACTTTTCTGATAGACAATGCCTTTATTTAGGAAGAACTGGATTGCCTCATTGTTAGTAAACTCTAGGCCATTATCAAACCTGATACATTTTATGGTGGTTTTGAATTGATTTTCCACCATACTTGTAAAGGTTTTTAATACATGTAGGGCATTACTTTTAGTACTTAGGAGATGGGTCCAAGTAGACCTACTGTAATCATCCACAAGAGTGATGAAGTACTTATAGTTATCATAAGTAGGTTCATGGTATCGTCCCCATAGGTCAACATGAAGCAACTCAAATGTGGAATTGGTTTGGCTACTGCTTTGTTTGAAAGGTAATCTTTCTTGTCTTGCCATTGGGCAAATGGTGCATAAGAAGGGTTGTTTTGGAGAAAAATTAGCTGGTAGTGTGGACATTGTCCTCATCTTAACAAAAGGTACATGGCCAAACCTGTTATGCCACAACAAGTCTACACTGTCTTTTGTAGTCACACATGATTTATTATCAAACAACAGATTTTCATTACTTGCAGTAGAAGTACAAATGAGGGAACTAGGAAAAACTTGAGAAGATATGTCATATGTGGGTAAATTACAAGTGGTTTCATGAAATGGCTTAGCAGTAACAAAATTATCACTTCTAACAATGACAGGAAAGTGAATATGACTATTATTAGAAAGACAACAACATATAGGTCCAGCAGTGACACTATCAGGAGTCTTCAAACATTTTGCACAAAGGAAGTAGAGTCCATCTTTGCAATTACCAATCACCCGAGGCCTCTTCATTGAAAGGGCCTATAAAAGACATAATGCACTAGTGAACAAAACTATGCATTTCATGAAAGTGACCAAAGAATGGATTGAAATGAGATTGTACTTGAATGAAGGAACATATAACACTTTATGTAAAGTAATCTGAGAATTGATTAACACATCACCAAATTCAATTACTTTAACTCTGTACCCATTAGGCAGTGAAACTAATAAAGGGTATGGTAAGGTTTTAATATTGGTTAAGGAGTTTTTGTTAAAGGTTACATGATTGGATGCCCCTGAGTCTATGATCCACATATCAAGATTTGATTCAAAACATTTGCATACAGGTTTGTCAATATCAACAGAAGAAGAACAAACAACAATATTAGCAAAGTTCATAGAGTTGGCATTAGCATTCAAAGTGTTGGTGTTGGAGTTCTCCCCTATATTATCATTCTGAAAGTGCTGGATCAAATCCATGATCTGTCCATATTGCTCCTTTGTGATATTAGCATTAGAACAACCATTGCTTTGTGAAAATTCTTTCCCATTAGAAGAATTAATAGACATTGCATCAACAGGACCTCCATGTACATTAGCTATCACCCTCTTTCCTTTGAAGTTCTGATTGTTTTGTCTATAAGGCTGATTATTGTAATTAGGTGCTTTGTTGTTAATCGAGGGAGAACCATGTATCTTGTAGCATCTATCTCTGGTATGACCTGGTCTCTTGCAGAAGTCACAAATCAAGGCATTTCTTCCACTACTGCTACCTTGATAGAAATTATTACCTGAAAAGTTATTGTTTCCTCCAGAGTTGTTGTTACCTCCAGTGTAATTAATTCTAAAATTCCTTGATAGGTTAACTTTGTTGGGGACAACACTTGCATTCAGGGAAGTTGCATCCATGGACATTCGACCAGTAAGTCGAAATTCTCTCTGCTTTTCCTCTTGAATTAACAATGAAAAGGCATGTGCCATTAAGGGGAGTGGGTTCATCATAAGAATATTACCCCCCCCCCCCACCACCACTGTATATATCTCATCTAGTCCCATAAGAAACTGAATTAAGCGACGATCATGTTCTGCTTTATGCATATTATCCTTTGAACTACACACAGAGATACAACTGCACTGATTTTTCACGCTTAATGTGCTTAGTTCTTCCCATAATTTCTTCATTCTCGTGTAGTAAAAAGTGATGTCGAGAACCCCCTGTGTGAGATCATTGATTTCCTTCTGAATTTGATACAACTTAGCTCCATTTGTCTGATCATAGCGATCTATGAGTTCCTTCCACAGTTCCACAAAATCGTTGACATATTCTACACTATCCAAAATATCTTTGGTCAGAGAATTCAAAATCTAGGATGTTACCATGTCGTCGCACCTCTGCCATGGCGTGACATGGATGAATTCGCAGCTGGTTTCACACAGCTTCCATCGATGAATCAGAGTTTTTTTCACTGACAGAGCTCCCATCACTCCTCTTCTCCATGATCGATAACCTTCTCCATCGAATTGAGCAGGAACAAACATCATCCTTGGGCTATCTGAGGGATGTACATACAGAGCACTTGTTGAATCATTGTTAGTAATGGTGACACCTTCAGAAGCAGACGAACTTTCACTAACAACCATGATGTTGATTCAGGAAAGAGAGAAGAAGAAACAGAAATTTAAATACTGCATAAATTGAGATAACTCGATGAGCTGGATTAGATCGAGATAGCTCGATCAGAATTAATGAACCTTCGCTCTGATACCATATCAAAACTGTATCAATGGCGGAACTAACTGAATTAAATACAGAGAAAAAAAGAAAACTGTATTTTTATTGAAATGAGAAAAGTAATTGCTTTCATTTACAGTTGGGGTATATATACACGAGCATAACATTTGCATTGGAATCTTCTAGAAAGAATGTAACTAACTAATCTAACTAATTAACAGCTTCTAACTAATTAATGGATTAGTTGACGAACTAAATCTAAAACATGATTAATACATTAATTACAATCTTCAATACAACCCATATATGTTTGGTAGGAATTTTTAGCTAGCAGCTTGTCTTTCTCTGAGTTGTCATCATCCACATCAGATTCGTTAGCGCCAACCTTAGAGCAACAATTATGAGACTTTTCACTGAACACTTGGGTGGCAGTTGGTATTGAATGTTTAAAGTCCATGTAAATTTCTCTATAGGGTATTTCAGCAAACACCTTACGGGCAAGGTTTCTTGAATAATCCTCATCATCAATTTTAATTTATAGAGGTGAATCCCCATCACAATTTCTATCGGTTAACAACATAAAGTAAGTAAACTCGGTGGGGTGCAAAAAATTGTCGATGGAAGCGTCAAAGATCTTTGGAGGGACTTTAGAATTAGCTGCAGAATTGTGAGTTGTCACTATCTAAATCAGAAGCATTTTTCAATTATGTGGCCTTCTTTTGTTTTCCATTGGCTAAATCAGATTCAATTGCAACATGAAGAACTTCTGGCGGAGCTACATGTGATACATTAATGGAGTCAAAACAGGTCACACTCTCTATTGAACTTAAGAAGCTCCATTGTCGAAATCTCAAAAGCAATTTCACCTTGAAATGGTTCCAATCATAGAATTGTTTGTTGCGAAACAAACCATTGAACCAAGTAAGAGTTTCACCATCAAAATAGAGGGAAGGAAGGAAGAGGTAGTTAGTCCTTCTCGGAGAAGCCAAGGTAGGTAAAATATCATTCCGCTCGAAAAATCCACTCTTCTGGATTACCACTACTAAATCGATTTAGCAACACCGCAACCATTGGAGAACGATCGATGAAATGCACCAATGTAATAAACTCGAATCCAATAATAACACTAACCAGTCTCTCAATATATTAATTAGGCTAAAGTTCAATTACAATTTCAGAAAGTAAATACAACGACTCAAATGGTAAGAGTTAAACAAAAATGCAGAAATATTGAAAGTAAGGACTAGGATCGACTGAAGAAGAGACGAGGAACTAGATCGATAGAAAGTAGGATGAGAGATATAGACTTTGCCTAAGCATGATCACAAAATGCATAAACTATTCTTTCTAATGGGGGATCCTTTTAAACTAGTTGTTAATTGGGCATGGATCCCAAATCAACCTTTGTGAAGGTCTTTTGGTTCTATTTCTCAATATATCCAATAGTTCCTTTTGTGACATTCCTATCTGTATCGACCCTGGGCTTGGACTAATTCATAATAGTAGCTGTAAAGTTGTAGGAACTGTAATGGTTAGTCAACACTGCAGCAGAGGTGTGGAAAGGACGCAGTCCTCAACCAATGGTGTTGCTCCTAGGTTTATGTCTCTCTTACAAATAGAGCATGATGAAAAGATAAACCTAATTTTTGCAAATCAAGAATATTCAAGGAAAAGTCATTTTCAAGAATGAACTACCCTCATACACAACAAGTGACCTGATAGAGCACCGCAATATCTTACGTTGTTGTTTGAGTTTTTAGGGTCTTATGCTCTCACAATGTAGATAAGCTCCTAGATATAAAAGAGTGCAGATCGTTTCACCTTTATTTAAAAATGAGAGGAAACCTATATATTTATTGCCAACAAAGGATAGTATTAACATGTGTTTATTGTATCTTATCAGAAACGTTACAATTCTTCTGAAAATATCACAATTAATTCTTTAATATGAAAAGATGTCTGCTTATTAAACATTCAAGTTACCTAGGTTAAAAAATGGAGGAACTCATTTATTTATAATCAAGAAAGAGTAGTATTAACATCTATTTACTGTGCCTTATCTGAAACGTGACAATCCTACACAAAAATCACAACTCTTCAAAAAGTCACAATTCATGAAAAAAATCATAACCCTACTAAAAAAACACAATCCTTTGTTATAATAGATATTTACTTTTAATATAATATTAATAATAAATATATTTTTAATTTGAAATATTATAATAATTTAACATTTAAGTTAGATTTCATATTTTCAAGATAATACAATTACACACTACAAAACACACACTTAAGTAGTAGCCAACAAGTAAGGCAATTGGCGGCGGCGCCTCTACTGGAAGAAAAGACAAATGCCTCCTCGAAGAAAAAAAAAAGTGTTGCCTTAAGAAAAAAAGGCACGAAAAAATAAAAAAGAGTTTTGGTCCAAATCAATGTTTTCAAAAACGATTTTAGGGGAGAGTTCTGTGTGAATTTCGCAGAGGGCCTATTAAAATTGCTCCGGGATTCAAATTGAAGATGTAGATCTATAGGGTGTAAGTTTTAGAGTTTGGGGCGTAAGCTCCTAGTGTAAAAACGCAAGTCTTGGGTATAAAAACGTACGCACTGGATGCTATTTTATTTTTTCGACTTTTAAACCTTTTTTGCTTTAAATCATAGTTTTTTTTAGAGCAACTTTTACATATAACAAACATAAAAATCATATTTCTATGTTATAGCTATAATTTGTATAATTGCGCTCCATAACAAATTTTATGTTTGCTATAGAACTTTTGATTTGTATAATTCGCTAGAAACATCCAATTTTATACAAATTGTTCAGTTTTGTATAAATTCATTTATACATTGTAATTTGTATAATAAGATCTGTATTTGTATAATTATAAGTGTATAAGACAAAAATATATGTCTTTGTATTTGTATATACATTTTTCTCTCGCTTTATACAAACACAAATGCATTTTTATACTGAAATGTATAAAATGACTAATTGTATACCGAAAATGGCTAATTGTATACCAAATCAGATGGCAAAAAATGGGATGTTTGCTATGAATTACAATTAAAATAAACTATGGCTATAACATTTAATTTTGAATTAATAGTTTGTTATTTCATACAATTTTCCCTTTTTATTATTGGTGTAATGATATTTCTCAAATAGTAATTGTAATACTTCTTTTTCTTCATTATTGGTTATTAATACATTTCTCAAATAAAAATCATAATATTTTTTTCTATATATTATAGGTTATTTATTAAAATTTATTTGTAAAAAAATTGATTTTTTTTTTTTGCTTATTTTCTTAGTAATAAAATTATACAATTGAATATACATGAGGCTTAGCCCCGTAGATCCATAAGACTTACGTCCATGTCTCGAGGCTTACGTCTCGCCCCGTACTGCATAAAACGTCTCACCTCACGCCCCAATCTTTTAAAATACTGGTCCAAATTAATCAAGCTATCAGACAGTGTTCTCAACATGTGCGGGTACAAAATCAAATTTTATAAAGAGGTCTTATTTGTTTTAATTGACATACATAAATTGAATAATTATAATATATTCAGTGTAGTTCTATAAATGAGGTTTGAAAAAGTAGTATATACGTGGACATCATGAAGCAATAATGTAAACAATATAAATTTTCAATGAAAGATATATAACATCAAGTTAGAATAATAAAATCCGACTCAAAATTTGAAAAATTTATATAATGATACTAAAATAGTGTTGCGCTCAATTTGATAAGTTGATATAATAATATTAAAATGGTGTTGATTAGTTTTAGTATTGAATTAAAGAAAACACCAAAAAACAAATTTGTTCTTTTAAAAGCACGCAACAATAGCTTTTGCATAATGTAGAAGGTTTGAACTTTGACCGTTTGAGAGACTTTCATAATGAGAGATTAAAAATTGTGAAAGAATAATATAAAAAAGTGAATATAAGAATAATAATGTTGGCTCATGATAATTGCAGGATATAAAATGAGGCAACAAATAAATAGCCACATAAAAAAGGATGATACAATACAATAAACTAAACATTATTCTATTTCTCAATTATGACAACTATTCTTTTATTAAATAAGGTAAAATTTATTATATTTTCTACTCATTTTTTTAAAAAATCTATCTATGTATGATATTTTTTATATTCATAATTTAACTCAAAAAAGTCATGGATTCAAATCCTATTCACACCATAGAATCTGCTTGTAAGAAATTATGTGTCATTGTTTGGCGTCTCAAAGATTTGGGTGGAGTAATACAAAAAGTTATGGACGACCTTAGAGTCACTAAATTAGGCAAAGATTACTAATGAACAAATAATGTTGATGCAAGAGGTGAGGTCACATAGATTGATAATGAGGTCTCCCTAGGTGAAATTATGAGGTATTTTCTAAGATTAAACATAATAGATACTAATGGATTCACATTTGTTTCCTACTTCACTTCGTTTACAACAACAACAATCCTAATATATTTGATGTAATTTTATAAGTAGTTTTGGGAGGATAAATACACGTTATTTTATCTCTATTTTGAAAAATAGAAAGATTGTTTTGACAGATTCAATCGGCTCAAGTAAAAGCATTTTAAAATAATTTGGAAAAAGAAATAAGAAGCAAAGAAGTCGTAAAAGAAAATGGAAAATGAAGAAAGCATGACAAAGTATGTTGAAAAGAATAATAACAGCAACAAAATAATTAGATAATTGAAATACGAAAATAAACAACAAAAATTAAAAAAAGAAGTGTGTAAGAGAGTACATATTACTACTGGTATGAAAAGAGAAGCTAGACAACATAATTATTTACTGACCCTCTACTTTGAATCACCTCTCCTGAACAAAAGTTAATTGATTGCTTAGAAAATATTACTCCATACTCATAAACAAAACAAAAACAGAAACATTAATCATGCCGCTATAAAGAGTAGATCATTTGTCTTCTTGTCTTAATCGTTCGGATCAGATCTAATTAATTAATTTTGGAAATTTAACATTTGATTTTATAAAATAAACTACAAATTAAATTCCTAAATATTATAACTTAATTTTGACTAAAAGGTGTTTTCATCCTTCCAAAACAATACTTAACTATGTTAATAAGATTGGACTCTCACTTGCATTGTTTAATATTGATATTCACACAACTAATATACTATAAATTGTACAGTAAGTCTTGAAATAGAAGGAAAGGGGACTTTGTTTTGGTTAAAAAAGTAGTTGGAGCATAAAAAGTACTAGTACATTTTGCAAAGTTATGCTTCTTTCCTATCAAATTAGACTTTAGTGTATAAAGAGTTTTTTAAGGGGGCCGGCTTATGGGCCAGACCTCTCTCTGACCTAATAACTAGTATCGCCTCCCCGCCCAGCTCTATCAGTGGGTTTCCTGTCTTCCAGAGCGCTAATGTGGTTCCGGATCCGTTGCATGGCTGCAGCCGCAAGCGCAATTTCAGAAATAGGTTGACTTTCTTTTATTTTTGTTATGGAAAGTTAAAGTCATTTATCCCAAAAGTGATGGCCTTATATTTGCTCTTAAACTACTAATTTAGGTATATAAATCGTACACTTTTATTCTAGGAAAACTTTTACTCATCTCTAATTAATAATAAGCATAGATAAAAGTTGTTCTTGAACCAAAATCAGTTTTTAATCATTACAACAGATGAAAGATTTTATGATAATAATATAATTATCGTTATATTATATTTAGTGGCAGTAATATAATATGATGTTGTGATATGAAGATACTTTAAATCAGTTTAAGAAAAGTAGTAAGATTAGTTAGGGGTAAATAAGTCATTGTATGAAGTTAGTTATAACAACTTCTAAATAGTTTGTTACACAAGTTAGTTACAAAGTAGGAATGAAGAGTCTATAAATATCAACTCTTCCATCTGTATTCAGCAGTCTTTGAGCTCAATCAATAAAAGCTTTCTTCTTCTTTCTCTGCATTTACCTTCATGGTATCAGAGCTTGTGTCACAGTGATCACTGTGCACATGGGTCTCTGTTAAAGAATCACAGAATCATCAAATTGATTCATAGATTCATCAATTGAATTCATTGTTGTTTAGGAACTCGTTACAGATCACAGTTTGACTGACGAATCTGCTGTTCAATTGTTCCGTTTTCTTTTGCTTCCGCGACAAAGGTTTTCTGTAGAAATTTTCAATGGTGAATGTCAGAGTTGAAGCAGATCCGATTCAACCTAGTAACAATGGCCAAGATGCAAGTATGGCAAATACTTCTTTCAATACCAGTTCTGTGCAAGGACAAGGTATTGACTATAACCATCCCTTGTTTCTAAGTCCTTCTGATGTGAGTGGAATCAACATTATCTCTTTTCAATTGCTTGGTGTTGAGAACTATACTCTGTGTATCGATCAATTCGACTAGCTTTGTTGGGTAGAAATAAAGTAGGATTGGTTGATGGCACTTGTAGAAAAGAGATGTATGGTGAAGAATTGTGGGGACAATGGGAGAGGGTTAATGCGATTGTCTTGTCATGGTTGATGAACTCAGTGTCTAAGAGTTTACTATGTGGTATTGCTTTTGCATCTAGTGCTTTTGAAGTTTGGAGTGATTTGAAGGA